>JAPTYQ010066383.1:10806-27641 GCA_029814465.1 Ostorhinchus cyanosoma
TTGAATTAGTCTGACATTTCCCTGAATAGGATCCTATTAATCACATTTTGAAAAGATGTGAATCTTTCAGAGTGACTTCCCTTTTCACACTGCGTTGCCAAGACAACTCACACTGATCGCGAAAAATGATGGGCTCGGCCATTATCATTTGTAGTACGAGAATAATGAGATTTAAGATATATTTCTAGGGTGTCAATACAAATCAGCTGTTGCAGGCTGATCGGACTGACAGATCTGGTCTTCTGACAGCCCGTTTCCATTGATGTAACACTACTTCGACACTGGCACTAGTGTGGTGTGGAGCTGGTTTGACCTCCAAACCTTCCATGGGCTGGAGATTCACTATAGAGTTGTGTCACCGTGTTACTGTATCTACCTGGACGCAGTGGGAGGACAGCCAGCAATTTAATATAATTAGAAAGAAGCACTATGGGGAGATCCCAGACAAAAAATGTTTTAATACTATAGGAGCCTTAAAGAGCTTCATAGATTAAAATATCACATTTGATTTCATAAGTAAATAATTTGCCAGTCAAAACATTAATTTACATAATGTATTAATTTGTTAATGTTATGAATTTTGAGATCAAGGATGAGTTCATGATTAATATGTATAAGATTTTGTTTAATTATATATAGGGGAAGGAGCTGTTGCTGTTGTTTGTTTCCTGGTAATTGTATACTTGTTTCCTTCCACACACTGTATATAAGTTGGCAACATAGGTGGGCTTGGAACTGGAAATATGAGAGTGGAGCCACACAGTTTTGACCTTTGTCTCCTTCTGTCTGGTTGTTTATCAAGTTAATCTTTTTTTTTTTTGACTGATGGAGGACTGTCAAGCTACGGCTTCATTCATTAAACTCCTACTAATACTGTCTCTAAAAGTGCAAATGAAAATGCAGTAGCACCTTATTTCCTATATTGTCAACCTATTAAAATAATGGCCTAAGTCATTTCTTGACAAATATGAGTTTTTGGCTTAAATCATCTCTTGATAATGCTGGCCATCTCTGGTTAAAAATGCTTAAATCTTTAACTAAAAGGATCCTGCTCTTTATGCCCTGTAGGACAATGGTCTATGTCAAGAGGGTGACTGAGGCCATTTTATTTCTAGCCCTCTGGCCTAACCCTAACCCTTGCCAATCAAAGAGAGGAAGTTCCAGGACCTTCAGTCCATGAAACATGTGATGCCTGTCGAGTGTCATCACTTTGACAATTTGCCAAATAGTTAGGCAAATTAAGATGACCGAGAATGAAGATTCAGGGGATAGACTGAATAAAACTGGGATTGGTACAAAAACCAAGCAGAGAAGGGCTGGGCAAGAGAGGAGAGAGACGTGTCTACTCAGCGTCTGATTGACCTGACATTTATTCAATTTAGGTTGGAGTTATTCACGTTTTGTGTTTGCTTTATGGAATTAAAGGACAGTTAATGGTCAGGTTGCAAAAAATTGTCAAAACTGGATGTTGGAAATGGGTTAAGTTCAATAAAAAATCCCAGCAAAGAAGACCTGGAGAAGTGAGGAAAGGGACTGCCCCCTGACCAATTTGATATACTTGACATTTGTTTAATTTAACTCAGGGTAATTTCAGTTTTGAGTTTGCACTATGTTGCCTAAGTCACACTAGAATGTTTGAAAAATTGGCCTAAGTCACTATATTCTTTAATGTTACATGATTGACACACAATGTTCTATGCATGCCAACAGTCATCCACTGTGAAGGCCTTTTTGATTGAAATGATTAATTTATATCATAATGAATGCTCTGTATTTGATAAAAGTTTTTTGTTTTTCCAAAAAGAGTGCCTTCATGGGTATGTGTGCATTGTTTGTATTTTTTAGTTATTACTTGGATTCTTCAGTTTTGTGGAATAAAAATCTCAACTTTATTCTTTGTCCTAAATTTTCTAATAATTGTCAACAAAACATCTCACAAACTGACAAAAAATAGCAAGACAATGATGGTTATTGGTACCAGAAGGCTAGTTCTTATTTCCAAAAAGCATTATTATATTACTACTTCAACTACTACTATTATTATTAATAATAATGATACTTTTAACATTAGTAAATTAGCCTTTTAAAGTCATCTAAATATGGTTCCATCATACTCACAATAGGTGTCAGTGCTATTTTTGTTATATTGTGTTATAATCCATGACAATGCTTCCTCCAAGTCCCTGTCGCATCAGTTTCATGTCTATGCTGCAGCTCAGTCTTTCCTTCTTTAAATCAATCAGACTAAACCTGATACTAGTTCTGTTTAAAAAAGAAAAAAAAAAGAAAAAAATGGTGGCCACAAAGATTTATCTGTTGTTGTGGTTCTAGCCTAGCAAGTGCCGGTGCTGCTTGGGAACCAGGTTCTTTGGCTCCAAAAACACAAAAAATCGGTTTGAGACCAGAGTGATGTCATCTCTGTCACTCGTTGTAACGCAGCTTTAATCCTTCTAATCGTGTTTCAGGCAGATGTGGAATGAGAGGACCAGGACACACTGCAAAGAGAGACAACTGGACAAATGCCCTGCAAAAGGCTAAAATCACACTGCAGCAAGTGTTGTTGTGTATGCGCGATGGGTGGGAAGCAAATGATAAATGTGTGCCAGTATGGAAACGTGTGGTGTCTGTCAGTTTAACCTGTTTGTGTATCCACTGGTCAGACTGTGTGTATTTGATAGCCTGTGTGGCTTCAACGTCTACATAAACACAAATTTGTAGTTGCGCTGATTTGCGCAGACTGATACGACTAAAGCCGTTTGTGGATGTGTGTCTGTGTCAAGTTAAACATGTTTATGGTGTGTGCGTGTATGTGAGTATGCGTGTTTGATGGGGCCATCAGCTGATCAGGGAGACGGATGGTGTCGGACCAGGCGCTGATAATCCAATCAGGAGCCTGCAGCGACGTGATAGGCCGAGAAGCAGGAAGTATGATCTGATTAAAGGGACATTATGGCCATGTGCAGAGCGCCCAGCGCCTGGGGGTTGACAGGTGTGCACAGTTGCACACATACCCACACGAATACACACAAACAATAAACCTGCCTGGACACTGATTAAAAAAAAAAAAAAACTAAAACTAAAACCCACACCACGCATAAATGCACTCTTGAATGCTTTTAAGAATTATTGTAAACATTTGAGTACTTAAACAATGAAATCAACAAAATGCTCTATATTGGTGTGTACTATTGTGTGTGCAGCAACCTGTGACCACTTGTCATTCAAAGAAGAGGAGTGATAGGATGAAAAGAGGGAAGTGGGAAAATGAAAAGAGATTTTTTCCTATCTCCTCTTTCCTCACCTCATTAAATTAAAGGAGTGAAATGAGCCTATTATTATTTATTACTCTCATAACACTTAGACAGAAAAGAACAATAAAAATAGATTATAGGACAGGCAAATGTGGAGAGCTTGGCAGGAAGAAGCCATGTTCACATCAAACAGTCAACCTGATTTTGAATATTAGATTGGGGCAGGTTGTTTGGATTTACCCAGCAAACAAACAGGTTAATTACGCTTAATTAACACACAACAGCAAACACAGCACTGCGTCAAATGGGTGTGTGTTACCTTCTTGGTGAGATTGTGGTCCTGATCATGGGGCATGCGAGTGGAGACGTGGTAGATGACCTCGGTAGTGGATGTGGCGTAGTAAGGCGTGGTTTGGCCCGTGCTGCGATTCCGCTGCAGACCTCCCATGAAGCCACAGTGAGTGGTGAGATCCACCTTACACACAAAAAAAACAACAAAACACAAACCATGAGCGGGAGAACACAACTAAAAACATTTACTTCCTGTCTAGTTATAAAGGCATTAAAAATATATTCATTCAGTTTCCTTTGTTAAAGGTTGAAGTAACCATTTCTGCTGACTATGATGACCATTTTTAACAAATTTTCACTGTTCAATTTATTCTTAAGTGGGCATAAGGTAGCATAATTTACCTGAAATATACTCATCATTTCACTCAAAATATTTCATGATAGCACCAAAGCAGAAAAGTTAAAGGCTTCTAACAGGTCAAATTTCACCAGTGCTGCCAAACACAGGCTGTTCTTTGTCTGCCCAGTTATACGGAGCAACATAGAAACATGCCTAATTTTGAAGTCCTTCATTGTTAATGATCAATAATCACCAGGTAAATAGAGATTACTTGATTTGTTTAATTTCTGTTCTGTTTTTACCATAACGAATGTGCACTCAAGAGGAAAAAATGCAAGTGACAATAGTACTAATAAGGTGAATTAGTTGTTTATGGCTAAATAATGGTTTGAGCAGTTGATTATGCTTGTTTAACTTAAATGTATTCTTACCTCCCAGCCTAGTCCAGAGACAAAGTCTTCATAAGCCTGGCTGCCCGCTGTGTTGGTTAGTATTGAGTGTTTGTCCTCTTGGCCTTCAGCCACATAAAATACTGCTATTTTATGCGTCTCACGGCTGGAAGACAACGACAGAAGACAATAATGACCAACAGGTTAAACGATGAGAAAAAGTCTATCCATTCACAAACACTTTGTGCAAGAGCGTCCCCTTTAACCCTGCAGCTTGTTCCAAATTGCCCACAGTCTGGAGATGCTCTTTGAAAAGACAGTGTGAGATAGTGGTAAAAAGCCCTTTCTGTTATATAGACTGTGATGCCCTGGGATGTCTCGTGCTCATTATCAGAAGCAGAAAGTGGAAGGAAAGGGAACAAAAGGAGAAATCTGTCCATTAGGACGTGAAGGGACATTATTCTTTTATTCGTCTTCTCCCTCTGTTTTTAACAGCAGATTACACTCGATTGAACACACTCTACTGTCATTTTTTCCTTTTTAGCTATTTGGAAAAAGTTACAGGCTGCCAAGATGGACGGCGTACGAAAGGGCTTAACAGAAACTACACAGCCTTGTTTAATATTGGGACAGCGTGCTTCATGTTATGCAAAAATCACACAGATTACTCAGAGTAAACGGAAGAAATGGGATGCATCAGAACTGTTTTTGAATTTCTAACAGTAGTGGTGTAATTGTAAAGAAAGTTCAAAGCTCAGCATGTTTTCTAATAAATCTGTTAGTTACTGGAAAAAAAAACCCTGAACAGGAAACGAGGAGAAATCTGATCTTTTTGATTCTTATTATTCAAACTGGTTAACTGATTATTAAAACAATAATCATTAATTAAATCAATAATCATTTAATTAATTGAAGCTCTTAAAATATGTAACATAAAATTGTACAGCAGTATTCCTTATTTAACCCTAAATTATGATATTGTTAGAATCATGTTTTGACTCTTAAAGCTGTTATTGTTAATGCTGTTGTGAAGAGAGAACACAAACGAGAAAGATGGGAAAAGTAGAGATAAGAGACAATATAGTTAAAGACAAAGACATTTCGTAGTCTCACCACTGCCGTGAGTCCAGGTTTTTCAGCTCTCTCAGTAACTTCTCATTCTTTCTCAACAAATGAAAGTTACTCCTGCAAGACAAACACATGCAGAACAGGTTAGGAATAATTATCTAAAGTATGGTTAAACCTTTCTGTCTGCCACTATCTGACTACGACAGACTTCTCTTGCAATTGATGAGTTGCCTGTTTTTGTCACTATTTCCTGGAAGAAAACAACCAACAACGTGCCAGCTAATAGGACATGGTGTAGAGCTGGCAGGGCTTCTGGTGAGAACAACCAAAAAAGGGACAGAAAAACAAAACAATACAAACATGACTTAGCACACAGCTGACAAAAAGCGCAGCACAAAATTGTTTTCTGGCACTTCACTACATTTCTGTACTTCGCTGAGTGTTGAGTCAAGCTATGCATTCCCATTGTAAAGAGAAAAAGAAAAGACCCCTGTTTACAAGGAGTCTCCAAATTTGAGCATATTTGTTTTTAAACATGCTGCAGATTATGTTGGAGCTTTTCAAAATCTCTCTCTTTTTTCTCTTTGTATTACAGACTACATTGTCATCTTGCTGCCAGACAAAACATAGGATTATAGCATCATATATACTATAGTGCTTCATGCACTCCTCTATTTTTCCTGACTGCAGCTGGCTTTTAATATGAACTGAAAGCTGGATATTATTAACTATTATATATTAGTTTTGGTAAAAGCAACACTACTGTCAGGGGAAATAGTAAATACTCTTAAAACAAAGCAAAACCTTTTTATGCCAACTAACTCATTGAGGGACTGTTGAAAATGTTCCAGGGGCTGGTTGCCAACCTCCGCACCCCTGACATAAAACCAAGACTCGAGCAGTGAAGCTTGGAGTGGACTGATAATGACACGTCATTCTTGTCGCTCTTAGAGAGAGAAAAAAATAGAAAGAGCAGTAGATAAAGAGAGAGAAGGAGAGATAGAAAGAGGGAGCAATTTGCTCTTTATTAAACTGATACTTGGTAATGGCCTCATTCTCTGCTCTCAAAGACTCCATTTACACCCTGGATTATAGGGAAAAGCATAAAAGGGGACACACACACACATGCAGACGCACACAGACACACACACACACAGCGACACAGGGGTGAATGTCAGTATCTTAGTGTCTGTAATACCCCATATGAATACCTGGAGAGACATAAGGGGACAATAACAGATAATTAGTCAATCTCTTCTCATCTTTCGCTCTGTTTTTTCCTTGACGTCCTCCAAATTTCTCTTCCCTTTTCTCCTCCTCCATATTCTCTCACTTATTTTACTCCATTTCAATTTTTGTTTTTCTCGGACGTGATGAATACACATGCCACATTCATCCTGTTTTCTGATGCGCCACTTCTCTCTCCATCATTCTTTTCTTCAACTACTGCCTTTTTATTCTAACTCTAAATGGGTTGAGCTTGATCAATAGAGTACTATAGTCATTATGACACTCTCTCCAACACACACACATATATACATACACATACACATACACAAACACACACACACACACACACACACACACGCATAGTCTGTTAAGAAATCTATTGTACTGGCTGAATGCAGATGGTGTAATTCACTGGATAAAGTATAAAGAGTGATGAGTGTCCATTAGCTGGCCAGACACATTTAAAGTGATACCTTAACGTTGTGTATTTTAGCCCACAGTCATTGAGATGATGAAATACTCTTGACATGTGAATGGAAAAACATGATGTCTAATTAACACAAAATACTTTATGAAAAAAAAATGTCTCATTAGCATTCAAGCAGCACCTGATGTCTTTTCATGAAGAAAAAGAACCCCTCCCACATGTCCTCATGCCTTTTAACAGAAAACCTTTTCATGCATAACATCTGTAAAAACTTTTTGATATTTTCACCAACATTGTTAGGAGTCTAGTGTACAAAATTATGAAGCAACCATCCTGATTTTTCTATGGGAGCTCCTAAAGACAGTGATGATAGAGTATTAAATATTGGTCACTTTAGGTCAAAGGTCAGTAAACACATCTGTTTTAATTTTCAGACGATTATACACTCACTAATCTAAACACTGATCTTTACAGATTCAGTTTACTCAGAGGGCAAATTCTACTGGTTTTTAGTCCAAAACTTCAATTGAAATTATTGGCTTTTTGAATAATAACTTGATAGCTTTGACTGACTTTTCCTGTTTTCCAAACTCAGGGTTGGGAAAATGGGTTATAGTTACTGTTGCTGAGAAAGTATAGCAGTTGGATGGTATGTGAATTATGTTGTGATATGTGAATTCAGTGGAAAAGTTTAGAAATGGTGACCTCAACATATAAAACATAAAAATTAAAATGATGTAAAAGACACAACAGGACAAAAATGATGCACTAAGATGACAAGAAAACGACAGAGAAAAGAGACTAAAAATGTAAATCTTGGGTAATTTGTGAGGTATTTTTGACACATTTTGTAACATATAATTTCTTCATTGTATCTCAAGTTGAAAAAGTTGGAAAACCTCTAATCTAACACTAATGAAAAGAAGATCACATCAAACACAGTCCAAACTAGAAACTAATGCAACTAAAGGAGCCTGTTATATTTGCAGGTTATTGGCTGACAGCACACGTAGTGTAGAAACATCATTATCTGTCAATAGGATGTGAATAAATGAAAACAGTAAATCCTTTAATATCAACAGTTGAACGTCACCTCTTCTCCCAGGAGTTGAGTCCCAGTATATTGATCAGTAGTCTGCAGTAGTAGAAGGCCGACTGCGACGTCTCAGTCTCAGGTTCGGTCTGCTGCACAGCTCTCATGTTCAACTCCTCACCTCTCTGAAACAGTCGACAAAAATCACAATTAAGATAATCAAAAAACAGTCATTTCAGTCACAATCATTTAAATATTAAAGTTAGTTATGAATATGTCACATGGGATTATTAGAGAGGAGCCAAGAATTTCAGAAAATATTATGTCAAATTGTCTGTAAATGATGCCCTTACCGTAACCCATTGATAAACTCCAAACAAGAACTATTTGATGCAGGGTGTTTGTTTTTACTATTTTACACAATATACAGGACTTCAACAGAGGAAAGATAACTGTTAGCCTGTTTCTATTGACCCTGCTTAAGACGTACTCTTTTGACAAATAACACACCAGTTTATACTGATCTTATGAGGAGCCCAGAGTTAATTATTCATCCAGGAATCATTTGTCAAATTGTATAAGTATGGACGCCACATACATGTAGGACAAACTCTCTCTCAGCAGCACTCTGCTTCAGAATGGCATTGATCACGTCGTTCTCCTGCTTTTCTGAAACGCAGGCTGGGGGAGGGGCAGGGATGTTCAGTGGCATGCCTGAGGAACAATCAGGAGACGAAGTTAAGGGTTGTTATTGTTACTACATCTTGTTCTCATTACAATTTCAGACAAATAATTAGCTTAATTTAATGCCGGATCAAGACACAGAATGGTGGAAAGTGATGCAGTTATGTCATTGCTGACAAGCATTTTGAGTCAGTTTGTATACCTGCTCTCTGTAGACACTCAGGACTGGAGTATCCCAGGTACTGAAGCATCTCATCCAGTGCGTCGTCTCCTTCCCTCAGTGAATCCCATGCAGGCACAGCCTCCCGACACATGCGTTTCGCTAAAGGTGGAGCTAACAGCTGTTCTAAGCCCAGCTCTCCTCTTTCCACCTCCTCATCCAGTCTGTGCTCCTTCTCCTCCTCCTGTAGCCCATTTTCTCCTTCAACTCCTCTTTGCTCTCCTTTCTCCTCTTCGCTGACTTTCCTGTCTTCTCCCTCCTCCTCCCCCTGAAACTCTTCACCCTCCATTCCAATTCCCCCCTCCTCCTCCTCCCTCTCGTCTTGACCTTCTTCGACACTGTCTTCTGTCTTTACCTCCATCTTTTTTGGCGGACCGCCCGGCGGGGTGCGTAAATGAAGATTCCCAATGTGAGACGACCGTGTGTGAGTCAAAAGTGTATGAGCAGGACTGTTTGGAGAACAAGGTGGGGGTCCATACAGGACTGCAGAGTCCCAGGAGTGTTTTCCAGCTACATCTCGGATAATGACACGAACGCAGGCGGGAGCAGAAGACAAACCAGCTGTCATTCCGCCTCCCGGTACACCAGACTCTGACCGGATCTGGGAAAAAAAAAAAGGAACCAGGAATTGTAAATAAACATTCATTACTGATATGAACAAGGCAACACAAACTAAAATATTATACCAATAACTGTGGTGCAAATGCAAAAATGGCATAATAATAGATTAGTTACTAGAAGAATAAAATGGTCCAATATTGGAACTTCAATAAATGGGTTTGGTGAAGAGAGATTCATGTCATGACGACATTCATCTGAACTTTTTCTGCTTCTATAAATCAAGACATTACTCAGACATGAAAATTAATTAAACACAATGAATGCAGTCAAGATAAAATTTACTATCTATGCACTTTTAAAATTAACATTAATGACTAAACACAATGTAAAAAGTAATGCAAACATAAAAAATATAACACGGACAGATGTCTGAGGGATTAAGTCACTATGGTCAGACTTCAGGCAACATCAAACTGACACCAGAGATGATTCTAAAATTATATGAAAATCATTATTTAAAAAAAAAACAAAAAAAACTGATGCATCATTTGTAAAAAGCATGTGGTACCTGAAGTACAGAGAGCAGTGTGGAGCCATTCAGAACCAGAAACTGCAGGTTTGGTGAGTGGAAGAGTTCTGGCCCCAGATCTGCACTCTCAGAATACGGGTTGTCCTGGTTTTCACACACCTAGGGAGATAAAGGGCCGAAGGTTAAGTGTCATTTAATATCAAATGAAGACTTTTATTATCTTGCTGTAGGGATGATTCTCAGTAACCTGCTGCTATTAAATCTAAAAACACAGGAACAGTACCTGACTTGACAGAGTAGCGGGCCCTCCAGACATTGGATAATGTCCCAGATGGTTGACCAGGTGTGTGATAACTGTTCTGGCAGCAATGGAAACCAGACCCTGCTGAATACGGCTACGAACTGTGAAGACAAAACACAGATCGTGGAAAAACAGGATACAATTAGAAATATAGATACACTTAGGCTACCGTATACTATAAATCTGTCATCAATCAAACTTCCGAGTTGATATTTAGATTCAAAGATCCACAAACTTCTAAGATTTACTGTAAATCCTAGAAGTACATTCAGCTTGTATATAGTTTGTCACATGCTGAGAAGAAGCCAATGCCATCACACACTGTGCTGCCAGCAGATCCAGACTAATCAACATCATTACACACACAGTGTGACACACACACGCTTTTCAAACAGCTCCTTATTGACAAGGCTCTGTGCAGAGTACAGATATGTATTGACCAGGCATTCTCAACGACTCCCTAAACCTCCAGAGAGCTCAGAAGGAAGCAGAAGAAGCAGGAGACAAACAAAGAACAGTGCTGTGAAGAATAAAAGAAGTGAGATGAAAATTAGCAGAGGACAGGGTTGATAGAATAATAGAAGTAAAAAAAAATAATATTAGAAGTAAAGACTGGGGGACGGAAGAGAAGGAAGAAGAAGAGAGGAGGCATGGCCTGTCAGGGTGCTCCAGTCATTAGACTAGTCACTGTGTCCTGGCAGACCCCAGCAGGAGGCAATACACTGACTCACACGGTCTCAGACGGTGCGGTCACATACATACACACTCACACCTAACTTCCTTAATCTGTGGTGATCGACAGTGGCTTTTGTGGCTGGCTGTAGGTCATACTGTCATGAGTGTGAGTTTATGTGTGGGGTGTACATGCATAGCTTACCTAAATAGAAAACATATGGACTACATGGTTTCTACAGGTTTAGCCTAGTTAAATCTAAGGTTTGTTAGATCATCATGAATTTAAGAGCCATTTCTAATCTAAATGAGATTTGGCAATGCTCACACTGTCAAAACAGAATTAAATTGACTGGTGACAGATATTTGCCAAAGGGTTTTTAAAATTTTCTATGTGACTCCAGATCCAGCAGACGTCAAATTCATATTCAGATTAGACTTAAACGGAACACTAAGTTGTCTTTTGTCTACACTGTATTAATTCTATAAGAAAATAACATTAACAGAAATTTCAACTGATTATTTCTGGAGGTAAGTATCTTTTTGATGAGGGAGATCTCATGTTATCACTAAATCACAACTAGCTGCGTGACAAATCACTATAACTGTTATAAATTCTTCCTAAAAAATTTAAAAAGCCTAAAATTGATATAAATTTGTAAAACAAATACTAACTTCATAATTCAGTCAATTGATATGACCAGCCTAAATTTTTTATCTTTGGACTTTAGACTATTTGAGGAACTGAACCCCTGCAATATATTCCTGTTTGTGTTTCCAGTGTCTAAACAATACATCTGACAAGTTGTTGAAGAAAAACACTTGCACTAATTTTCCATGAAAACCACCCTGAAAACATGCACTGACATATATTGTCACTCAAAGGTTACAATGGGCCTTAACTGTGTGTTGTTTTTCTGTGGTGTTGGATAAAGTACCTTCAGTGACTGGCTGCAGTTTGCTGGAGCGTTCAGAGTCCGGGCTATGCAAAGGCTCTGGTTCTCTGAGGCTCTCCAACGGTAAGAACGGGTCATAGTCTGGATTCAGCAGGTCTGAGAGTTGCAGTGGGTAATACTTTGGACTGTTGAAAGACTGTGCTCCGTACACACAGCCATGCAATACCTGCAAACATGTGAACAACAAAAAGGATGCTCTTCATTTTTTCTTCACTGATGCTTCATATAATGTTACTGTTCTTGACTGTCAGTATGATGAGGACACAAAGACATGTCCATACCTTATAAATACAGCTTAGAAGGGTCTTGGTCGGTTGGTCTCTCTCTGGAGGGCTTCGTGTTTGAACAGGTTGGAGGAGAGTCTTTGGCGGCAAAGCCATGGCCCAGTCCAACAGACACAACAGGAGGGACACCACCAACTGTAACACAGGCACACGCATGAAAACCTGTCCAGATAAACAGGTCGTACAAAGAGACAACCCAAACAGAGAGATGAGAACTTGTATGTTATCGTTACCCTCTTATCAAGTTCATGAGGAGACGACTCAGTAGAAGGAAGTAAATATGTGATGGTGGCAATCAAAATCTGAAAAAAAAAAAAAAGAGAGAATTACACAAACATATTTAACACTGAAGCAAGTAAGTAACAGTAGGTTTATGTAACTGCAAATGAATCATACATAGAAGTTAAACATTTGAAAACCATTGACAATTGTTTCACCTCTATGATCTTCTTTGGAGTGTCAGGGGGGAATTTTTGAAGGTGATCCACGTAGCTGATCAGAAGATGAAGGATGTCGGACGCTACCAGTGCTACATTCTTGTTGGGATACTGGGAAGTAAAGGACAGTGTTGGTGTAATTTCACAAGTTTGTAAATTTGAAACATCTGTAAACATTTTTTGGAATATGGAAAACTAACTTTAATGGTCTTCAGTAGTTTACAGATTTGGGCTGACAGATTAAATATATGTTATACAATTCATATATATTATACACTTGATTTACCATAGTTTATTCACAGACTCAATTGAAGTCAACTTTTTAACAATTAAGTATGGCTTACTGCCAATTTCAAATAACTAAATTAACAGGACAGAAGAAGGTTCTGCTTTCTTAAATGGAAATATTGTCTTGTGTATAAACAGTATGACACAACTGTCTTTTTTTCCTCCCAATAAATGATCTTTGCAGTGGACCACTTTCTGGTTTATGTACACACAGCTGTGAAAATCTTGTCCACAAACATGGACAAAAAACTAAAGCTGGGTTCTCAGAGGTTGAGTGAAGTTGAGACAGTTTAGAAAAAGTGATTTAAATCACAGCTAGTGATTGAGAAGGCTTTTAACCTAATAACCTCAACTAAAAAATAATGTAAGACTGAAATAGCTCTAAATGAGACAACACTTATTTCATATTTCCCAGAACATCAAGACTGTGCAAAACATTTTAGATGATACACTGATTTTTTTTAAATTAATTCTATCTAGTATTTTTGTATTTCATGCAATCATGGATTTTTTTTGTGTTGTGCAATATATGTTATGCATTTAATCAAATTTTTATTTCATATTATTATATTTCACATGGTTTGTAGAGTCATATTATCCTCTGTAAAGCACCTTGCACAAGTCTGTACGAAATGTGTTAGATATATAAATAAAATTTGATATTTTTTAATATACTCCTTATATTAAATTAGGGTTCTTTTAGACCACAATGAAATGTCACTTATGTATAAATGACACACTTTACTGACCAGTCAGGCTTTTCTGATGATAGGTGCTTCTAAAAATCCCAAAGGAGGGGCAGGAGCACAAGAGGGACAACAGGAAGAAGTGGCTCTGCATGGACACATGACAATCCCTCCAGCTCTGTGTGTGTGTGTGTGTGTGTGTGTGTGTGTGTGTGTGTACGTGTGGTTGCATACGCATATCCCAGAGCCCATGGCTCAAGCTTCTGGCTGCTGGTACGAAGGCAAGAGATTCAAAAGTGGACAAGATGTGCGAGTGTGTGTGTGATACACAGCTTGCAGCACTCCCTCTGGATTAGTCTCCTATCTGAAGGAGGACCAAACATATTGACGGTCCAGGGTTTGCTCCCAGGAGTAAGTGAATGCGAGTGTGTGTTGGTGTGTTGCTGTAGTGTCTTAGCGGGCCATTGGCTGCCGATACACAAGCTAGGGATTCCAAGGTGGAAAAGGTATGTGTGTGTGTGTGTGTGTGTGTGTGTCTGTTTGTGTCCATCTAGAGCCACTTGGCTTCAGATGAGACAGTAAATGTTGGACGGTATTATTCTGACACAGACAATACCAACTGAGGCTATTTCCCCATTTCTCAACACTAACAATCATCTCCAACAATGTTTTCCATCACACTCCAGAACCTGCAATGTTAGGACGCATTCACAATTTAACTGTCCAGTGAATCAGAAAAGTAACACAGTCAGTCTATTATAGTCAAATCTGAACATGTCTGTTTTCTAATCAGACATATACATGATGATAACTGAATCCTCTACACAGTAGTAAATGCAAATTTTATTTAAATATACAGAAAAGTGTCGCTTAAATTTTTATATGGCCTTGTGTATTAATAAATGTACATGTTGCTCTACTTTATTTGTGGTTTTACATCATGAAATGGCCATTGGAATCAGCGTTGAGTTATTAAATTAAGCCTAATTAATTCAATCCAATGAATCCAGAGAAGAGGAGGAACAGATGTTTAGGCACTTCTGTGGTGTGCGTATGTCAGTGTAACAGACAGCCAATCATTTGCTTCTTTGATTCCGAGTCATTGCTTTGGTGTGATTTCACTGGATCACAGTCAGAGATGGAGATTACCACAGTAAACAGGGACACATCATAATATTCAGATTGGGTGATATATGATCTTTACCAAGTCAGTGACAAAGTTTTAGTCTGTGTTTAACTCTGAGCTTTCATTCAATTATTAATAAGTACAGTACCACATTAATACATACCAAAATATTTAAAGTCCAAGATTGGTATTCTGAAAAGGCTTTAAAAAGTTTAAGTGGTGAGTTTGACTTCATTTTCCATTTTATTTTATTCCATGGGTGTTACTTTTCAGCTTATGTTGTGCGTTCTGTATATTCTACTTTACACTGGAACTGCATCTTATTACATTACTACAAAGTCTATCTGTGATATAATTAAAGAATTGGTCTACAATATTTTTATTTTGCTCTTAAATTGTGCTGTGGTTAGTTTTATCTGAAGCATTGTGGTGCAAGCAATTTCTTTGAATACTTTGAGTTTCATTTCTTCTGTATGAAAGTTGCTATACACAGATTAATATTGCTACTACAGTTGACTGACCTTCAAAGTAACACAGATGACATTGAGCGCATCTTTGATTTGTGGATGTTGTGTCCCATGAGCCAACTCTTCACACAGCCAGATGCCCAGACTGCAGAGGGCCACACACCTGACAAAGCAAAGGACAATGTGAGAACACACAGCGAACACATATGCACATCCACAAAATAATAATAATATGCAGATACTTAAAAAAAAAAGGTGTAAGAGGATAAATGAACATAAACTACAGGTAATTAATTTCTTTCTTTCTTTATACAGGGCATTCTCTTGCTCATACTATTCTGTACAGTCTGTACCTGGCAGGAGCTGAAGGCTCATCTCTGGCAGACGTCAGGATGGTTTTGATAATGTGCTCCTGAAATACACATCATAAACACAACTATAGTTCACTTGCCCCACAAAGTGAAGTGCATTGTAGTGAATAACTGTCACAAGAGAAGACTGATGTACAGAATTACATTATGATATGCTAACTTATTTAGTGCCTTGAACTAAATATGGACATAGTCAGAATACAAACACATTTGCACACACCTCCAGACACATTCACTCATTGTGTTCCAGGGTTGGTGTTAATGACCACATAGGGATTCAAAACAAATTTCTGTCTAGTAAAAAAAACAGCGAGTGGGCTTGAGATGCTGCCATGCATGGAAATAAGTGTTTACACAGCAACAATAACAATAACAGCATTATTCCCATAGCTCTGGATGGTTACACGAATGACTGATGAGACATTAACCTATTAGTTTGGTTTGGACACCCCCAGAGGAGAGAAGGCGTTGCACTGGGCTGAACCGGGTTACACACACAGCGAATAACGTTGGGTTTACATGTCTGACCTTAACTTTGTTAGCAAAGTTAGAATTTCTGAGTCAAACCCAGCAGGTATAACCTGACAGTTTCAACAGCAGCTACAGAAACAAATGCTGTTTTTCTAAAACCAAAATATTGCCTCTACTTACTTTTACATCTGGGAACTTGGTAAGTACTACATCTGCTGTAGTTGGATGAAGGGCTGGAAGCTCCCCGTAAAGGTTGGGAAAACACACCAGAGAGCCGAGAAGGATCTGGGCCTCAACTCTGGGGGCCTGGGAAGAAGAGACAGAAAGACATAGGTCAACATTGTACAGGTGTGTTAAAAGTGCCTGCACTAAATAACTGAGGGTTTTTGTTTTTACATTGAGTGATGAGCAGGCAGTGACTCTAGAAGCTGCAATGATGAAGTCCAGAATCAGCATGGTGGCTCCAGGTAGGCCGATACTGAAGAACCTTGGACTGCAGTGCTTTATGATGGTGTTCACAATATCCTATAAGAGGACAAGACTCAAATGTACCATTCCAATACAATATCCAAAAACAAGGTATTTCACCCTCTGTAATACATACTTTGACAACTGGTTGCTAAAAATGTATAATAAAAGTGAACCCTCAGACCCATCTACTCATATACCTTTCCTTCTAGACACACAGACTAATTTCATTGTACACACAGACAATAAAGGCTATTCTATTCTATTCTATTCTATTCTATTCTA
>JAPTYQ010067348.1:0-27605 GCA_029814465.1 Ostorhinchus cyanosoma
TCTCTCTCTCTCTCTCTCTCTCTCTCTCTCTCTCTCTCTCTCTCTCTCTCTCTCTCTCTCTCTCTCTCTCTCTCCTGGTATAGGTCCGAAGTGTCCCCAAGCTGAGAGTGATGACCGCAGAAATGAGGCGAGTCATCCCCTCGCCTGTTGCTGCTGCTACTCGTTTTCCGAAAGCTGCCTGCCTTGTGGACATTTGTTTTGTATGTCTTGTTTGACAACAATGAGAGGCTCAGAGCCACTCTTCACATGTTGTATTTGCAAAAAGGAGGCGCTGAAAAACATCAGGATCCGGGTCTCTCCTGAAACATATTCAGCGTGTCTGGCATGCGGCAAGAACAAAGCTTGGCTCGCCAACTGTGGACATTTAATGTGTTTGTGTAACATCAACAGATGTCTGTCCTGCAATGAGCCAATCACACAACCTCTAAAGCTGTTTTTGTCAGATTCGGCATGAGAACAGAGCTGGACCCCTCGAGCCCGCAGAAGCATGTTCTTGTATTTCTTTGTATGTTTGGTGAGCTAAGGCATTACACTGTTGTACTACAAAAAAAATCACCTTTAATAGCATTACACTTTATTGTTCATGAGAATAGATTGTTACAAAAAAAATCACCTTTAATAGCATTACACTTTATTGTTCATGAGAATAGATTGTAAAAAAAAAAAAAAAAAAAAAAAAAAGATGTGTGTTGATCTTATGTTTGGAGGTAATGTGACATGAAAAAGTGAGAGATGGACCCCTCCAGCAGCATTCTTTGTTGTACGTTTGGTGAGCTAAGGCATTATAATGAGACACAGTGACACTGTTGTACTACAAAATCACCTTTAATAGCATTACACTGTTCATGAGAATAAACCATTGTAAAAAAAGACACGTGTGTTGGATTTTATGTTGGGTGTAATATGATGTGACTGGTTTCAACAATCTCTACTATCTGCGTTCCACTGCTACTACCGCTACTTCCACCGCCTCCACTCCTGTAAGGACCGTACGGACCTTGACACGTACCTTGAACTTTATGCTCGAAGGGGTGTGTTGGCACATCAAATTGTGAAGTGACAAGCTTACTAAGGTTGTATGTGTACGAACCGCAACGTTTAACACACAGCAGGTAGTACGATCTCACGTTCCCATCTCGGTATACCATGACAACATAGAGGAGAGAGTTCTTGTGTTCTCCACCGTAGACCTCGTGCTCCCCGCTAGGAGCCCAGCATATGAAAAGGGTACACTGGAGTTCCTGCGCGATTCTTTTCATCTGTAGGCAGTGACAGGAGTGTTGTGTAATCTCCAGATAATCCTTAAATTCTTCATCCTCAACTTGTAATAACTCCAACAGCTTTTGGACAGGTGTGTCTCCTAAATGAACAATCTTAATTTCTTGATTGCCTAGGCCTTCTGCGATGTATGTCGGAATCTCCTTCTTCGTCGAGGTGATGTCAAACGTGTGAACCCGATGGTGTGAGGAAAACGCGTGGCTGTCAGGGTTTATAACTTGACAGCCGGCATCACAGTTCGCTTGGGATTCAAGGCCCGAGATAGGGGCGTGTGGGGATCCGAAACCGCGTTGAGGCTTTACATTGGCGAAGTCTTGCTTCTTAGACAGGACGTGCTCTCGCGATGTGTATTCATTCCTTCGTTTTAAAGGCGTTCGTTTATGCCTCGTTTGTTTATCGGAGCTCACTTCCATGGGTACGTGCTCTGAAGCCAGATATCGCACGACAGAGTGTATCTCACTCTCATAGTCCGCGAACATTTCACCTGCTTCGCGTTGTTTGAACTCATAGCTATCGCTCTCGTCATTGTTGTAGTTCTCATCTTTGCTGCCTCCTTCTCCCTGATCCTTAATGACCTGTATGCAATTCCTTTTCAGCATTTTCTTTATCCTTTCAAAAGAAGCCTGTTTTTGTTTGTAGATTTCCCCTATTACGTTTGTAGGATCACACGTTTCAAGGCCAAAGTAACGTTGTAGGTTTTGGGACAGCGTAGTTTTAAATTGTAACAATGCCTTGTTCGTGTTATCCAAAACCTGTATTTCAGAGTTAAGGTTCTCTGTGGACTCACGGTACGCATCCTCTGCAGCCTTATGTGTGGCTATCTTGGCTTTCAGGTGTTCCACACGGTCTTGGTATTCTGACAGCTTTCGGTTCATCACGTTGGCTTCAATCAGATTGTTTCTCGTCTCTTCTTCTTGCTTACCCCGGGTCTCTTTAATTTCGTTCTGTAGCGTAGAGATGGTCTTCATCAGAGTATCCTTTTGCTCTTCCAGAGTCACAATTTGCCTTTCCATGTCAGCCTGTCTCTTCGCGTTTTCTTTCTGCCTGTTGTGATTTATCACATCCTGTCTAGCTACCTGATCTTGCAGTTCTCTGACCTCGCTAACCCATCTCATCCTTTCCTCCTCATGCGCCCTTGTGATTTGGATCACTTGTTTTTGTAGGTCATTGTTTGCGGATTGAGCTTCATGATATAGCTCTTGCGCTTTGTTGTCGTGAGCGGTGGCTCGCAGGCACTTTTGTTGAACGTTCTCCAGTAACAATTGCGAGGAGGCCATCTGGCATTCCATGTGGGCCACGCTTCTCCTGGATTTGTCACACTCCCTTTGTAACCGCTCTATTTCCTTTCGAGCGTGTGTTAAGTTGGTATCCGTTTGCTCGCACCGGGTTTTCAAAACCGAGAGCCAATCGCTGAATTCGCGGATAGTTTGAGTGAGAGCGCTCCATGTCCCCTCCAAGGACTCCACACAAGAAGTCAATGATGAGTGTGTGCCAAGTGACAATCTCTGCACGAGCCCTCTCAGAAGTTCGAGTCGAGACGCGTGTTCCCGATCAAGTGTGCTAGAGAGATGCTCAAGAACATTCTCCAATTCCTTGATGTGGTTCACCTGACTGGCTTCGATGTTCTCCAGGACTCGGTCAGCGTGTTTAACCTGCTGTGCGCTCCGTATGAACCTACATGCTCCAAATGTGTTTCGCAGACCGTTCCCCAGTCTGCGGAGTGAGAGATCGTAACACCCGCACAACTCCATGGCGAGCTCGAACCCTATCTCAGGTCTCGCTCTTGTGCTCTCGAACGTCTCAAACCACTCAGCCAGCTCGTTGAAATTTTTTTCGAGTGCTTCAACCGCTACCAAAGTGTCATCTAGAGACTCGTGTTCGCAGGCTGTCGTGGAGACTCCGGGTTCCAATCTACTACATGTCGAGGAGTCCACCCCGCTGACCGAAGGGAAGAGTTTTGATATGATATCCAAGAACTTGACACGTGAATCTCTTCCAATACCCCATGGCAGTAGAGGATCTACTCCCAGTTTCGTCTCCTCCCCTCTGTGATTCAGAGGGCTGATGATAGAGCTCCCAGAACCTGTGTTTGCGAATAGTATCATCTCTGGTGTACCCGAGCCTCTCCCGTTCTCTTTCTCTGCAATCTTTTTGCCATGACCACAAGCCCGCCTCCTCATCTCTCCTTTCGCTGTCTCGATTCTTCGTTTGCTTGTCTCCTTCTCGTTCATGTCCTTCGTATTCCCCATCTTCATCCTCTCCTCCCTCTCCTGTACCATCTTCGAACTGTCTGTTGTCGCCGCACCGGTGCAAGAAGATTGGCTTCGATCCGTGTCTCTGTTGCTCTTGCTCCTCTTCGTCTTCTCCTCCTTCTCCTTCCGGGTGTTGTCCCCAGTATACTTTGGATACATTCTCCCACCAAGAGGCGATCCTGTGTGTTCTCGTCCCGCTTTGGCTTTGACGGGTCAGGAATCGGGATCCGGTTCGCAGTGCGCGTTGCTCCCGTCTTCTCTTTTCTCTCCGATCTTGCCATGCTTCACCCGCCCATCTTTCACGATCCCGTTTTTCCTCAGAGCTCGCACTGTACACCCTGCGGTGATTGAGGCAGTATCTGCCTTCTCCTTTGCTCCCCTGAACTAGACGCTTACTTTCCGTTCCTGTTGCGATCTGTTCGCGAGACACTGTTGCGCACAGAGTGGTACAAATGCCACCCAAGAGCAATTTGTCTATCTGCAAAACACCCGAAACTCTCTTGGGTTCCGGCTCACACACAGCAGGTGATATTCGGCAAGCGTACCCACAGCGTTGACACAAACTTTCTCGCTCGCTACATAGCGGACCATGCTCGACTCTCAGAAGCGTGTGCAGTTCGGTCAGTCCCTGTGACCAACGGTCCAGCGCACCGCAGCATAGGGCTGTGAGAATAACCGCCCAGTATGGAGCCCGTATAATGTCTTTGGTGAGCGAGGTTCCTCCGGAGCACCTAGTCACCTCCAAGCCCACGTGTGTCAGTCTCACGCGCAGCCACCAATCGGAGAATAGGACCGTATGCGAAGGGTCACTCTCTTGGTTAACACTCACACGCGAGAGAGCATCTCGTGCGTCTAGCTGCCACAAGACGCACGTACCCCAAAGCGCGGTTCGCGGATCGGGTATCGTTGAGATCTCAGAGCGGTTGTGCAAACGCTCCAGAGTTAGTCTGCTCTGCTCATGTAAGATCTTGAATGCGAGCGGAGCCCCGAGTGTGGACAGCGTATCGCTCACCACTTCCGTGGTCATACTGTCCCCTTCCGTAGAGTTTGTAACGCGAGTCCGAGACACAAATGCATTGCGTACGTGGAGGTTCAGCGCCGCGTACACTCTCGATACAACCATCTCAGGTTGGTACCCATGAAACGTGTCCCCTGTGAAGGGGTAGATGTTTTTGCTCGAAGCTGCTGTAACGGGAGGCTCATTCATTATTACCCAAGCCAAGGGTGCTCTTGCTAGAACACTGATCCGTTTCACCTTGTGGCCCCTGGTGTCGGTGTAAGTGTTGGAAAAGTGTTTGGTCGTGATGAGACCGTACGCTTCTCCCCCGTCTGTGTACACGGTCCGGAGAACGATATAGCACGCACTGGGAATCACGGTCGACTCTATGGGTATGCGAAACACGCCATCGAAACCGGGCCCCGTCAGCGTTGTACTCATAGGTATCCGTTTCTCTATGTCAAACACATGCACCCAGGTGTACTCCGCACGGCTTATAGCGTTTGGGTCATCAAACTGTATAGCTACATGTCGAGTAGTGCTCCACTCCCTTCTCTGAGAGGGTTCCATCGGTCCTTTGAAGGCAAATGCGAGCCAGGGCTGTAGGAAAGGATGAGACAAGGAGACACACTGTAGCAAAAAAAACCCTTTTATTCAACAACACAATGACAAGATAACATTTTATAGTATAACAATTGTATGCACAAAGGACATAGTCAATCGTCCTCAACGATTACGACTTTATGCTTCTCTACAATCTCGTCTTCCAATATACCCCGATGCACCGCTTTGTCATCTCCTTCGATGGAAGCATCCTCGGACCGTTCGACTGCTTGTGAGCCCTGTTCGCTTTCCGGCCGTTGTTCGTAGTCCTCGTCGGAATCGTCTTCGTTCTCGTAACACCCCACGGCTCCAATTTCAAGACAGCAGCTGTGAGTGGTATTGCACTCAAAAGCTTCTAGATACGTATCTTCATCGGGGAACCCGATTCCATCGTCCGTTCTAATGTCACTCTCTGACTCCGCAACAAGCTCATGCTGCTGCAGCTTTGCTCGTGTGTTCCGTGAGACCTCAGTTTCGTGTCTCTCATCTTCGCCCACCAATCCCATAGCATTGTACGCTGTCATGATGTCATCAGCCACCCGTTCTATTCTGCCCAGGTTGTTTGTGATGCCCAAATACAGATGGAGGTTGTTATTACGTTGTGCTACGTATCTCTGAGAATGTAGGACTCTCTGCCATTGAGCCTCAACGTGTTTAGTCCCGTAATGTGTGCAGATGATATCTTTCAACCTGGCTGAGGGTAGAGCGAGAACGGCTCTTAACACCTTTGCATCGTCTTCGATGTTTCTGGGCTTAGCCATCTCGGGTATCAAACTTCTGAGTACTGAGCGAGCGGAGATGGGGTGGAATGGGATGTGAAGGGATTGGAATGGGATGGGATGGGATGGGAATGTGAGGTCTCAGAGACCTGTGCACGCTACACAGCGTAAGTAGAGCGTATCCATATCCACCAGTACTTCGGAAAAAATTGGCTGCTTACATTTCACACAACAAGTGTACATCTGTTTCATTTCGGTAAACGTGCAAGTATTGACATCTCTCGTGCTGAGGGGCACGTTTATCATGGGCGCGGCACAACACGAAGATCCGAATTTCATCTGCTCAAAGTCGAATTCCACGTTGATGTTTCTCGGGTTACCTTTCACTTCAGACGAGCGAAAGGTCTGATTTTTCAGACATCGGGAGCACCTGAGGTCTGACTCCTCCGGAGTGGGGGATGCGCTCGGCTGTCCAGGTACCAGGAGTATCTGCCTGTGGTTGCGGTCCACCCAGTTGATGTGGCAGTTGAGCACCGCGTACAGCAGGACCTGACACTCGGGCTTCAGCTCTCTCAGCTTTTGGAAGTGCTCGCCGTGGATGATCTCCACGGCTTGTCTCAATTCGGGTAGACACTCTGCGGACAGTTCCAGGGGCTGATCCGTCGTGTACGCTAGAGCCAGCTTGTAGTAACAACTCAGGCCCCACTCGGAACCGAGCGTAAGCATCGCGTACCCCGTGTTTTTCACCACGTGGAATGCTTTGACAAGTTTGGTATAGTACGACTTCCCACACGCTGAAAAACACAACTTTGACCACCTCACGCAATCCTCGCTTCTGTACCTTGGACATTTCTCCGGATTGCAATTCTCTGTGTTCTCCTTTGTCTCCTCGATCCTCATCTTCCTGCGCTTCGCGCTTCCATGCGCTTGAGTACCACGAGGTCCGAGTTTCAGAGCGGATCCCACCCTAGGTTCCCTCGCTCGTTCAATATCGAGCGAATCTGTCTCATGTTCGGAACGCTCCGTTCGGACTCCCACTCTCTTGCTCGCTAGGATTTCAGACACCTTGGCTCTAATGGCATTCAACTTTTCTGCAGACTCCTCCCTATTCAAATCCAGGTCTTCCCCTAGGTATCTATAAAAATCGGCTAGGAGAGCCAGTCTGATAATAGCTCCACTGCCCTGCATCTGAACCAAATCGTTCCTGCTCGGTAGCACGAGATCCAAGTCTTGCGATTCGACTAGAGCCAAGGACAGCTCATCCCACAGATCCACGCAGAATCCATAAGCCTCTTGGCACCCATCTGAAATCTTCGTCTTGGACGTGAGCATTTTGACCAGTTGCGTCTGAATCCGCGGTGTGGACCTTTCATCTCTCTGTTTAGAATGGCAGACTTTGTTCAGACAGTGAAGGTAAGCCTGCAAGAGCAGGGATTTTGCATAGCGACGGGACCACACGACTCCGGGGTGTTGTACCCTTGCCCCACCAACCCGTTCGCACCGGTGCTGGTCAACTCTCCCGTGGTGTTGCATCTGTATTGTCCAACCCTCTTCCCCAAAGAGGTCCTAAAGTTGCACGCAGAGCACCTGGGTCACTTTCTATCTCTGCAGTGCGTCCCCAAAGTGAATGCGGAGACCGAGCGAACGCTGTTTCTGGGCCTGTGCCAATCTTTCACTCGTAAGAGGGTCCTATCGCTGTACAATGAGTTCCTGACTGGCGAATCTTTTCAAGAAGGTGAAACCCTAGAGGATGGGAAGGACCCGAGTGTTTTCGTCGACGTACCCAAACGCAAAATGGATCAGGTCGTGCGCCTGCTACGCGGGCTACTGGGACTGTTTGATCCCAAGGAGCTGCAATATGTATTATACGAACGTGGACAGGAACCTAAGCACATGTTGTTTCTGTACCTGGTTCAGCTGCTGGCTATTTTTGTAAGCAGCTGCATGGAGGACAAGGACCTCGCTACCATTATGAGCATTGCCTCGGCGCCCTTCCTAGAGGCCAATCTCTGCAACCCCATGTTAGCTGCGACTCTGGTGAAGCCCATGTTCATTCCTGAGTATGAGGAGCGAGTGCATGGGAGAGGGGCAGCCGATGAACAGGCAGACCCCGAGGAGTGCCTGAAGCATTACAGGCTGTTCATGGGGTATGAGCTGGACAAGACGGGATCCGATGTTTCCTCAAGGAAGCAGATGAGCTGGACGGAGCACAGCATTCTGCAACGCATGCAGGGGTGCAAGATCGTAGAGCAGAAGAACAAACTACTTTGGTTCGTAGCCCCTCAGATGGGCGACAGGATGCTCATTATTGAGAAATCCGGCTTGAAAATGATGGGAGGCCAGACGGGTGAAAAGGCTCTCAAGATCTGCTCCTACCTCGTGTCCGACAACCTCATGGCGTACACGCAGTGTGCCATATTCGGGACAATCTCCAACATGTTAGGCTGTCACATCAACAGCGACTTCACAGAGACCGTGCTGAAGACCATCGAGGGCTCCATGAGCAAGTTCGCGGATGCGGTCCGTCACCAGAGCGCAAGCCTAATGAGGGGGCTGAGCAACATGACCAACAACTGCCTGTACGTAGCCGGGGTTGGGTTCTCCGGCCAGGATAAAGGCAACCAGCTCCACTTTGGCAAAGTGTTCACGGGGCCCGAGGAGAAGAGACCCTCTCAGGTTGGCATGAAAATCTTCACCTCAGTGAATCTCGGGCTCTCAGATAACACTATGATCAAGAACATGTTGAGTGCAGCCCTGAAAACAAACTCTGAGCGCAGTCTGGGCAGTGTGCTGTCTACGCCATACAAGCCCGTGGGGCTTAGCAGGTTCACCACCGATTCCTACTTTTACGGACGATATCACCCCGCGCTCAACGCGGGCGAATTTACAGAGGTGGCCAACGTGAAAGCCGTGACCAATCCCCGGTTCAACAGCACATTCCACAAGGGCAGCTTGGACAAAGATACCAAGTACCAGCTAACCTTATGCCACGGTGCCTTGCCCATGTGCACTCTAACCCTGGCTATGACCGTAAGACAGACCGTGATGATGGTCATGGGCTTCTTGTGCGCCGAGCTAGCACGTATCGCATACCTTCCGAATACGAGTGATGTTACGCTGTGCAAACATCTCCTATCACTCAGTATGGCCGCAAAGTTCAGACACCAAAAGGACACGGGCAACAAGAATGTGTTCAACGCGTGCTATGGCGATGCGCTGAAAGTGTCAGGTTCGATGTTCACTAAATGCAACACCACCTTGAACATGTGGGATCTGGACTATATGGAGTGGTTGGATGCTGATGATTCTAACCTTCCCGAATGCATACGAGAGTCACTGCATCTAATCGGAAACACGCGAAAAGCGGTGGAGACTATCATGAAGGGAGATCGGACGAAGGGGAGCCTGTCTAACTACAACAGGGTCCTTTTCCTCAACGAGTCGGGTGTTGTGAAATTCAAAACCATGTTCACCAACATGAAGTTCATGATGAATGCACCCCTGGTGTCGCTCTCGTGCATGAGGTTGTTTTCGGACAACACCAAGAGCTGTGGAACTATCAAAATGTGCAAGAGCGGGAGCAGCTCTTACCCCTTCCGGGTTTACAGCAACAGTTGCATTGATGTGTACGCCAACCAGCGAGGCAGAGAGGTTGTGTCTCACACCACTGAGATCAAGATCCCGATCCATGAAATGGTCGAGAGGGTAAAGAATAGTGTGTCTTCTCTGTTGCCCAGGATAGAGCTGAGCCGTTTGAAAATGATGAGCTCCGGGATGAATGACACGGAGTTCGAAATGTTCGTGTCAGCCGTGAAGAATAACAACATTGAGGTTATTGGACAAACAGCTCACCGTTCTCCTTCACCTGATCCAAGTAAGTCCGCTGACCACAAGACCACACGTGCCAGAGAGTCACCCAAGTGCCACAGCGAGTACAGCGAGAAGAGGACCAAGTTAGACAGCGGACTCACAGTGATGGACACCGATGTGGACTTTGGGTTTGATGATTCAGACTAAAGGTGTCTCGTTTGTGCCGTGTGTACGTGTTGGGATAACGTTGTTTTTTTTCTTTCTTATTCACTCAATGTAGTGTGCTTTATGCAAATGAAAGAAGTCAGAAAAAAAAAAGACCAAGTTGCATTTTTTTTATTGTACAGTATCACCAGAATAAAGCTGAAGTACACATGAACCCTCAAGTTCAGTGAGCCAGAGTCACTGGAGCCCGGCAGCCACGACAGCAAGAAGAGGACCAAATGGACTTAAAGCAATGGGGTGGACTTTGGGTTTCAAATGCGTATCGGTTGTTCCATGCGTACGTGTTGGTGTTGGTAATCTTTTGTTTTTCTTCTCCACTATTACCAAATGTAGTGTGCTGTATACAATAAAGAACTCACAAAAACAAATTTCGCATTTCTTTTTTTTTATTGTACAGTTCACATCCTCACAATAAAACAGAAGTACACATGAACCCACTCACTCTCACATGTCAATGAACCCACCCTCACTCCTACTTGCTCTCACTCACGAATGTATGAAATGAAGCACATTCAGGTGTAACAGTTCCACTATAACCACGAGTTGCCTGTACGCACATCCGAGTACGTGCAAATCTTTTCTCGCTGTGAAAACAAATGGATTCTCAATGCTGCTCAATGTCGCTCCCAGGTTCCCCTTGTACACTTTCGGAGCTCTCATTTTACTACGAGACTCGAGTCTAGCAAACTCTTCTGTGGCCCTGCGGTAGTCGGAGTCTCCGCAGAGAGTGAGCTCCAGCTCACTCCCGTGTTCGACCCGTGCGCTGAGAAGTGGACTGAGTATCCCGCTGACTGATACGAGTCCGTGAGATTCGGGTTCGGTAGATTCCTCTACGGAACATGCGATCTTGGTAAACTTGCAAACAAGAGGCTCCCCCCTTGTCTGCCATGTTCTCACGATGTTGGGTGGATCGAAGGAACACATTCCGTATATGTTCATAAAGTCATAAGAGGTGCAGCTCGTGGTCAGTGCTTCCACTCGCTCTCTCACTAAACGCTTTATGTCAGAGAGTGCCTTATTTCTCAGTTCACAATAGAGTCTTCTGTACTCCGCATCCAGAGACTCTTGCTCTCGCAACGCGTACTGATTATCATCATTATCTTCATCGTCATCATCATCGTCATCCATTCTGGACCTCTTTCCCAATGGGGGCTCACCCTCGTTACACAACTGTAGCTTCCGCTCGCTCGACTTCCAGCAAGGTAGTGTTCCGTAGCACGCTTTGATGGCGGTTGCTACAAAGAACAGCTCTGGGATCCCCTTTCTCGTATCCCCCGTGGCCAGCAGATGCCCTGGTCCACACGTAGACATAGTGAGATACGATATCTTCCTCCAGTACCTAGTATGCGAGCTGGAGTACGCCAGCGCGACAGAGATCCGGCTCTCCGGTGAAGCCTTAATAGAGTGTCTAGTGAAGCACCGCGAGTTGACTTCGGGTCCTAATGTTTGGTCTCCCGTGGCTCGGGCCTACGTTCCCTTTCAGCAGCAGGCTCACGGGAAGTTTGCGGTTCTAAAGGACCACGGCCCGACAGCGGTTCAGTTCCTGGGAAAGTTATTGCCAGTGTACTGCAGGCTGTGCTTCCTGTCCCAGTGTCACGATCGAGCCAAATCCAGCGCGCAGGCTTTGCTCGCGCGCCTAATGACATCGTACAGGGCCCATAGGGGTCTGGTTGCCGAGTTCGAGATCAGATCTTTGGAGTACCTGATAGGCAACTTGTCCGCGTCCCCGCCTGCTGAATGGCGAGAGGTGTGCCAATCGTCAGATGTTTCCCCAGTGACCAAGATTGCAGCGGAACTCCTCTGGTCCCATTTGGTGCTCCTGTACGCAGGCAATCGCAAGCTCCTGCTGTGTAACGTGGAGCTCTTTCTCGTCAGACGCCAGGACTCCCTGGGACTGTGTCCGAGCGAGCTCAGGGCCGCGCTGTTCGTGCACGGTAAACACGATCCTTTCTCTCTGGGCAGAGAACGTTTCCGAAGACGATCGGTTACGGACTCGGGTAGGTGCCCCGTTCTCTCGCTTACGCGATCCCCTACTCGAGGCCCGAAGTCGTGCAAAGGAGACGATGGCGTTCGCAGGTCCAGGGGGCTCTCATCTGGCAATTGGCTCTACGAGTCTCGAGTGTCCCGTATTTGCTGGCTGGCAGCCTTGTGGGCCCTGGACATCGAGTGCAACAGGAGCGCTCTTCACTGGCTATACAAACCCGAACCGCACAGAGGTTGTTGATGACCGATACGCGTTCACTCGATTCGAGCGCGCGGAGCCTCGTTCCCCCGCTTCTGTTTGGGGAACAAACGAAACACTCAGGGTCGCGGGCAGCTGCGTGGTCAAGCTGGATGGTCACGTACTCCTGCACGTGCTGCATGTGAACACTGTGGGCAATCAGAAGTTCAACGCGATCGTATTCTCTGAACATCTCCGAAGATACGGTCTGGTACAGTCCAACACCACAAAAACCAAGCTCTTGAGCAGACTGAGGTTCGTGTCAGACAAGAAGAGGCTGTGCTCTCAACACGGATACAAAAACACCCGCATAGAGTTCTCGTCTAACCCGAACCGCAGCGCAAACTACACGTCCAACGCAAAGTACTTGCTCCAGCCTTACTTCCGAGGGCTCTTTGAGACCATAGCCTTATCACAGGGGACCTGCGTGGTGTCAACGAAGCCCTTCGTGGTCAACAACGAGAACCTGACCTCTTACATATACGGAGTGGCCAACCCTTCTACCGTTGTGATCCGCATGAAGAATGCCAAAAAGCATTTCCACACACCCTTCTTTTTCTCCTCTGTGAACGTAGCAGGGGAGGAGAGTAAACATCAGCTCTTCTCCTCAATGTCTATCAACTCACAGAAAGTTAGAAACGTTGAGCAGGAGCTCCCTAAGGCCCTGGGGGAAGTGGCCAAGCTCTTAGAGATACACGTGCATCTCAACAGGCTGTGTTGTGAGCTCGCACAGGAGCGGCGTGGCGCGTTGACCTCCCAGGAGAAGATGTGTCTGGTGTACCTGACTGAGACGTACTTCGTACAGGTCAGAGACCGCGACCACCCCAAGTACTGGACCGGCTACAGAGAAGCGGTGAGAAGCGCTTTCGTAGAGCGATACCGCAGCGATTTGTCCTCTTTCCAGGACAAGGTTCTCACCAATTACCACCTCAAGAACCCAGAGTTTATTCACCTGGTCCCATGGCTCCTTGATAATCCCAGCGCTCTACACAAGAAAATGATGCTCGCCCACGAAGCGTACCTGAGAGAAGAAGGTAAAGCCAGTGCCCGAGCAGAGCTCATCACCGCGGTCAGCGTTCACATAGAGCAAAACCCTCAATGTTGTGCCCCTCGCGGATTCCCCAACTTAGACAGAGTCGACTTTAAAGAACTGGGCTACAGCAAGCACACGCTCCGACTGGCCTTGAGTAGAGTTTGCAAACCCACGACCCCAAGCACATCCTCTAACGGAGGAGACGGTGTCCGTTGTGAAATAGCGCACAAGAAATTACTTAAGAGGAGAAGGAGTAGGATGAGCAGGATGAACATGACACCTGAGCTCGACTGAGAGGGACTGCTGCATGGGCATCTATGGCGAACAAGGACTCTTCCTCCGAGGCCCAGGTTCTGAGGGTTTGGGATATTGTAAACAGGCACTTTGAATCACTGCTGGCCAAAGCGGAGCGTTGTGCTACGAAGAACAAGGCTGAGATCAACATACGGTCTCAGGTCGAGGAACTGCGTGACCTAACGAGAGCGTGCAGCACACGCTTGAAGACCTTGGAGGCTTATGTATTGGAACTACAGAAGCAACAAGAAACGGGCGCTGTGAAGGACCGCACGCGGATGCAGTCATCACAGTTAGCGGGAGACTGGCATTTCCTATACAAGGAGGACAACAACCTTTTTGGATACATGAAGCTGATCCCGGAGACGGTGTCGATCACGACCGAAGGGGGCGAAGGATCACCCTCTGTGAAAAGAGCCGAGTTCACCGTCCCGTCCGCGGTGCTGAGAGAAGCGAACCAGGCTTTAGATGAGGATGACCACGCTTATTGCGACTCAGCTCATCTGAAATGCTGCTCTCTCACCGAGTACGTATCATGTCCTTGTTGCAAAATGTCTTTCAAAGCCTCAGAGTTCTGGAAGCACGCGTTACTCGAGATCGCGGAGAAAGGGAACAGGGTACCGGCCCGGCAGTCCTTGGACCGCTCAGAGACACCTAGGTGGACGGTGGAAGAGAGTTTGGGCTGGAGCGTGCCTATTTACAGACCCCGAGAGCTGGAAATGACGGGTGAGATCGGCCAGTGTCTCACAGAGTTGAACTTGCGACACTTCCTTTCAGATCGTGAGTTCTCCCAAGCTCTCGATAGCTCATTCGAGTTTCTGGCTTTGCAGTTGAGAGCCTGAAACCATGTTGTCCTATTCATATCAGCCTCGGAAAACAACGCATTCCTCCTGTCCCGCTAAGCCTTCTGAGGCCCGTGAGTGTCATCTCGAGCCCGATGAAAGGATTTTGGGAACTGTACCAGATGAGTTGGTGACACTCGATTACCTGTTGGGAGTAGCGTGCCGGGGCCACGAGTGCTCCTTTGTGCAATACAGACCTACAGAAAAACACAAGAGATGCGCGGGTCTGAAGGTTGACCCACTTCAGCAGATCAACATGTTCACACAGACCTTACGAGATGAGTCTGTGCCCATAGACGCGTGCCTGCAAACGCACGTGCCTTCTTTCAAAAAGGTTTTGTGGATAAGGGTGTCTCTGGCAGAGGTTACGGAGATCAGCTTAGAACCTCTCTGGATGATCAAGGGCAGAGTGTGGCTCGAGCGCTCTAAACAACGGAGGGTCACGATCGCAATAGACGACCGCTCGCTCGAGCCTTGCTTCCTAGACCCTGGGTCTCAGCTTCTTTGCTCGCATCCCGAGCGAGACCTGACTGAGGAATTCCTCAGTTTGGCTGTGGAAGGCGTAGCGGTTCGCTCTCGGAACGAGTGCGACAAGGGTGAGAACGATGTATACCCAAATAACGGTGAGCGAAACGAACCTCACCAGGGGTACACAAAGATCACGCTTGGAATCACAGGAAAGCGCGAGCTGCGTAGCGACATCGAGGAGGATGCATGTGAGACCGTCTGCGTGCCACCTAAGAAAAGTAAACCTTCGAGGGGTTTTCGCGTTGCGAGCCCTGACTCTCAGGAGCTGGGAGATGAAGAGGGCACACGATGCAGATTGCCGTGTGTGCGCAAAACCCGTGGACCGAAAACCAGGATGAAATCCACCAAGCGAAATGTCAAGAAAGCAATGAACAACGTGTACAATATCAAATCCCCTTGTTTGCAATCTGGCCCGCTCTCCCGGTACCAGGGAGGTTGCAGAGCGCGATCATTCCCCTCGTCTCGTTCCCCGAACCCGAGAGCCAACTCACTTCAGCGAACTATAACAGCCACCAAAGATATCGTGCAACCTTCCGCCGTCATAGCGAATATTCCCAACCACAAGACCATGAACATCTACCCATTTCCCATTGACTCCGCAAGCCCGTTTGAATCTGCTTCTCCTGCTGCTTCCACCGTATCCGCTACTGAGGCTACTACTACTACAGCTTTGCTTACGATACCCCAACCCCTTGAGACACAACAGAACCCTGTTCCTCAACTGCAAACAAGTACCGCAGAACAACAGAGGGGCCTGGGTTGCTCTCTAATGTAGAAGAGGGTATTGAATGGATGGAAAGATGGTGTGTGAGACTGTAATGTTTTTTTAAGTCTGTAATAAAATTTACCGAGTTGGACTGTTTCTGAGGTGTCCTGTCTCATTATGTACATAAAACTTTGCAGCCCTGATGTTACCCGTTGTACATGGCAATCCTGTATACCACTAGTCTTACTGATGGTGAAACTGGGTCCCTTATTATGTCCAGTTATCATTCCCACCTAACAAAGAAGACACAAGTAAACACCACAGAACATCACTTCATGGTGCACAGAATCATTTTATTTCCATTACAGTGGTTCAAACACGAGAATCACAAGAAATGTCATGTTGAACAGGCTAGGAGTAGTGGATGATTCGCTAGGAAAATGTTCCGTGACTAGGACAGGTACCAGGATGTGTGAGAGAAAGAATCACGGAGGATTTGTATTATCACTACAAAATTGACAAAAAAGAAATTACACTTGACCGATGCATTTGCAAATCTCGCCGTCCTATCAACACATACAGAGACACGGTGGGATCCCTGAGATGTCCCACACTCTGATCTTCCTCACACTAGTGTCTCGACGAATCTCCGGGGCTCACCCGCGATGAGCACCTTGATCACGTTCAGAGCATTTTCCGCAGCGTGCCCCTTCGCTTCTCTCTTCGATTCCCCACAACCTAGGATATCAGAAAGCAAACCATGAACTCAAGCTGCTGTTCTTAGTTCAGTGTGTGTGTATATATACAAAATAACCCATACCTTGCACACGAATGCAAACACTCCCATATTTCTCCAGGAGAGGGTTGACTAAGCAAAGGCAGGTGAACCTCGAAGACTTGCGCATTGCGATTTCCTCCTGATACATGGGTAAAGGCCACTTCTTTCCCTGAAAAAATTCCTGAAAACATGCAGGACATTAGACGTGTTTTCCAAAAACAACATGAAATGTTACGCGGTCACTCACTTGTAGTTTTCCGACAAAATTCTCTGTACCGCGCTGATTCACCTTCCTCATGTAGATGACACTCTGTGGATCATCCCGTTTTAGGATTTCTATCAGTAGTTGTGCAGCCTTGTCCTTTGCAGCTTTCTTTGTCTTGCCAGTACCCTGGGCTGTAAAGGTATCGAGTTTTACGTTTACCTGAAAGGTGAGATCATGGCATGGGCCAATTGAATCCACCTTGTAGTGACAACTAACACATTTCGCGTCAGCATATTCCTTCAGGACATTGCACCAGTTTACATTTGAATCAGTTGCCATGGTTGTGCTTTGGTAGCTGGTCCGAATTCTAATAGGACCGCTTTTAATAGCAGAAAGGTCCTCTGGGTGGGAGGAGGGAGGAGGGAGGGATCTACGCAATCCGATCTCACTTGTTTAGTCCTTTCTCATCCAACCACAGTCCTGGGAGATACTTAAAAGCAGCTCTGCCTATCCTTGCCGCTGATGCAACTTCACACGGTAGGTTTAAACATACCATGCAGCAACAGGACATCTTTGCTCAGGATGGGGAGGAACAGGGCAACCAGATTGGAGCCCTGCAAGCTGTAAGACCAAAGTATGATGTACTGGATGACCAGGGAGGGATCTACGCAACCCGATCTCACTTGTTTAGTCCTCTCTCATCCAACCACAGTCCTGGGAGTTACTTAAAAGAAGCTCTGCCTATCCTTGCCGCTGATGCAACTTCACACGTTAGGTTTAGATATACCATGCAGCAACAGGGCAAAGGACTCTTTGCTCTGGATGGGGAGGAACAGGGCAACCAGATTGGAGCCCTGCAAGCTGTAAGACCGGAGTATGATGTACTGGATGACCCTAGAGTCATGATTCGAGAAAGTGGAACATATGATACGTACCGGTGTCTTGACTGCAACATCGTGCTCAGTGGATACAAAAGGGGTGACCCGGGTCTAGACGAACATCTGTATCGTGGAAACGGACAGTGTCGGTACTTTCGGATCAGGTACGCCGATTGCAAAGATGAACTTATCATCACACTGGGGAGATTGCGGTTCCAAAAAGGATTTCTCGCGTTCCCCCAGTACATCTTTCATGCCATCAATGGATATGGTTCCATCGCTGGGACCCAGCGCTGCATTATCTGCGCATGTCCGAGACATCAACACGATTTTCCTAGCCCATGTGAAGAAACGGTCAGGCGTCTCCTTGTGATCCTGAAACATCTGACCCTGGATGTGCCTGTGAAGTCCAAACGTTTGTTTAATGCATCTGTCCACTGCTCAAACTTCTCCGTACTGGGAGAGTGTGCAAACATGTACCACCTTTCAGGTACAGTGGACACATACAAATGCGCAGCTTGCAAGTTGGAAATCAAGGACTTTGTGATGAATGATACCCTGTTGGGAGAGCACATCTATCAGGTCTACAACCGAAACGTCAACTGTTCATACATCACAGAAAGGTTCAGGAATCGGAAAGACGAGCTCGCGCTCATACTGGGGAAGGCTCGGTACAGAAAGGGCTTGGTCGCGTTTGAGGCAAATATGACCAAAACCGAGTACGGGTACACCGTGATAAATGGACAAAGGCGATGCGTGGTCTGTGGAGCATTAATTGTGCATGAAAGACACCTGAAGATTGCGGGGCATCACCCACACTGTGAAGAAATGAAGCGATCGTGCATAGAGAAGCTGTACAACATGAGGCTTTTATTATAATGTCTTTTTTTTTGTGATGTGTTTCTGTGATTGTCCATTCTTGTTTGCATGCTCATGGAAATCTTGTGCAGTACACACCACTGGCTGTAATAAAAAAATATTCTACACATTTACCCTGGTCTCATCGGTTCATCCACCACCAACACCACCCATCTTCCTCAGGGTTTTTGCATATGCCTGTCTGGAAGCACCAAAGACATTCACGCGTTATCAAACACTCAGATGAATGAGCAGCGCATGAGACAAATCCACTTGTGCTAGAGCAGTTACAAGCCTATGAGATTTGCAGTGATCATGGTTCATGATATACTGTGAAATAAACACAACAAATGACCATTTTCGCATATTCCCTTTATTTCACACTTGATCATTACAAAGTCATCCACCATAAAACTCAAAACTGCTCCTGTAAAAGATACAGTGTAGCTATTCACAACCAAGGTTAAAAGTTGTAGTAATAAAAGTCAAACCAATCCTGTAAAGGCATGGTGTGCTTAACCATAAACCTCATTGGCGTTCTCCTGATCAACACGTCGTTGCTCAACTGCGTAGTGTTGATCAGACACTCTCTCAGTTCATCATGCCCCTCAACACTCTGCAATTCGAGGCTCAGGTTTCTATGAATCTCTGATAGAGACAAGCCGTAGATTATGGTTAGGGTCATACATCCAGTGATTTCACCCACGTCTGCTGAGGGGCTCTCGATCAAGACGTGGATGTCAGACTTTTCGCTGCTCACTATGGCAAAGTTGTCTGCGTACTCGCTCATGGTCTGGTACAATGAAGTCATGCATTTCATGAGTTCGTACGGGATTACAACGTCCCCAGTGCGCCTGTGTATAGGGGGGAAAGACGTGCAGTCGAGTTCTAAACAGCACGGTCTGGCAGCCATCTCCTCGGTGACTCTGTTCAAAACATTGAGGTTATCGAAGGAAGCAGATCGTAAGAGACCCGTGAGTTTCTGGAGAGCTTTTTGGTCCTCTCCGTCCATACAGGACGGCACGCACACGTAGTCGTCTTCGCATCGTGTCAGAGAGAAAGAGGGGAGTCCGTCCTCACCTTCCCTAAAGCGGGCGAGGCCCGTCTTCGAGCAGAGTTGGCATTTGAATTCGAACTCCCCGCGGGTAGAGTCTTCCAAGACTGCGAGAGCCCCTCTGGCTGCATCCGAGAACCAGAGGCTGTCCGACATCATGAAAGCCAAAACGTTGATGAGAGCCTGCCTGTTCTCTTCGTCCCACACGGACGGGGATCGATGGAAAGGTGCTGAATCGGTGCCTGCTATCTTCACGTGGGTTCCGCGGGGTAGGTCAACCTGCCACTTGGAGGAAATCTTGCACGGGTCATCAGTTAAGATCCTTCTCTTGTTCTGATTGAGGACAGTGAACTTGACCGGTATTTTTTCCGAGGTGTTTTGCTTGTAGGCGGTGAGGCTCATGTTATCGACTACAAACAGAGCGCTGCGGCTGTAGCAACAAGGTATGAGTTCACGTAAATCGATTTTAAACACCGCTGGCTGACTGGCCTTAGTGTACTTGGTCATGGTGTGGGAGAAAAGGTACTCCTTCCGACTAAAAGACATCTTTCGAACGAGTGTGAGCGTGGCACCGTGAGAAAGAGAAATCCACGACCGTTACTCAAGAGGCGCATCGAGTGCATCGTATATACCATGAATTTCCGAGCCTGCTGGGGAACGGGAAGGGGCGTGAGCTTTGGTTCGGTTCAGCCACACTCTTTCACTTACGCACTGTCCCATCTTTCTCTTCTGGTCTGTTCCGTACACAGACTGGATCAGCATGTAACCCGGCACCTCGTTTGCAAAAAGGACTCCGTAAAACTTTTTACAGCCCACACAATGGTACGCAACCTCTTTGCGTCCGGCGAGAGACCTAGTCCTCTTGCCGAGCTTGACTCGGTGGTTCTCCTTGAGCCACTTCTTCTGTTTGAAAGTCTCGATCCATGTTCGCATGAGGTCCCCGTCTGCGCAGGAGTAGGGCATGATACACAGAACAGAGTCCGGGTACGCGATAGCCTCCGAGCTGAATGCCTCGGGAGTGCGTATTTGCAACAGGAGTATGGTTTGATACAGAAGACCGGCCAAGTCAACCAAAGTGCGCTCGCACGGCTCGCTCCTCGTTACCGAAAGCTTACCGGTGGAGCACGCAACACCTGCGTCTCTCAGCAGGACCGAGGGTACCAAAATCGAGATTGAGGATTCTGAGCGCTGGGGAACCAGGGAAGGGTCCTCGCTTTCAATCGCCACTACACCTTTCGATACGGCCTCCGTGAGCTCTCTCCCGAGCGATGCGCTCAAGTTCCTGTACACCTCATGAGGCCGCAGGGACATGTCCTCCACGATCACCTTGATGGAGGCTTCGAGCTTCTCACCCGGTAAACGAGTCACAATCTCCCTGTTTTTCCTGATGCGCTCCAACTCCCGAACCTCGCACGCTGGCACCATGTGCTCGGGACAATTGTTCATAACAGCCTTGAAGGCCGCGTCGGCCCTCTCCAACCTCCCTCTGATGGAGGCCACGTACGCAATCAGGTGCTTTTTGCAATCATCAATGCTGCGGAGTGTTGGCAGAGTGCTGCTGTACATGTAGCGGGGCAAGCAGTAGTCTATGATGCAGTGAGCCACGAGCTTGCCGGAGCGGTTGACCAAGGCTCTGTCTGCTTCATGAGCTATCAAAACCCTAGACCCGGCACAACATTTATTGAGAGGCTGGTGGGGGTGAGGCACGAGCTCGCCCAGTGCGCTCGTCTCCTTGTAGTCCTCCTCCCTGTCCTCATCGCCATCACACACCTCCGCTCCGTTCGGTGCCGAGGACTCGATGTCACACTTGAGTGAACCACCAAACATGGCTGTGATACAACCGGTCCTGGCCTGTAGGTTCAATGGGTATCTGTGGAAGACCGCTTTGCAAGGGTTACACTTGTGAAACTCGTGGCACTCCACGGGCCTCACGGAGAGTCCGGTGATCTCCTTCAGCCACGTTTTCACGATTTCCACATAGGTGGTTTTCACACTAGAGTTTGACGCTTTCAAGCGAGTCAGCGTGTGTTGACCAAAGTGCTTGTTCTTCGAGGACTTCATCAGACTGCTCCAGGGAAAAAACCCTGCTGCCATTTTAGACGCGATGAGCTCACCCGCTTTGCAGGTGAGCAGGTCTCTGAGGATGGCCTGCTTGCGTGAGAACACATGGTTCATGCAGTATTTCCAATCTTTGTACAGGGTTCGAACCACGAGACAGGTGTCACTGCGGTATTCGGAGCCCGCTCGCGCCTCCGGAACAAGCGTAACGGAAACCGCTGAGAATCCTGAGTCCAGCTGCAGCGTTTGAATATCCTTGACCCTGTGGGGAACGAGAAAGGAGCTCGCTTGGCACAGCTCTAACCAGAGCCCGAGGTCATCGATTTGCAGGTCCCTCTCTGGGTACAAGATCACGTCTCCGGACCCAAGCCGGTGCCACGGACACGTGGAAAAGCACGAGACCTGGTCTGTCTCCAGTCTCACGCAGTCTCCTCTCATGACACATGCGATGAAGGCATCCGTCACGGCAGAGTCGCACGGGGACCGCATGCTTTTGTAGGCCGAGAGCCCCCTGACTTTGACGGAGACCGCAGAGAGATTGCCTTCTTCATCGAGGTTGTGGGTGAGAGCCACGTAGGACTTCTTAGCTACGTGGCAGTACACAGAGCAACTGTTTTCATACTCAAGCTTCACCCTCCTCTCTTTGACAAAGGGCTCGGTAACATCGGCCCATTTGTCGGAGTCCGGGACTTTGGCCACGTAGACGGGATAACCTTCTTTGGTGAACGCCTCTCCAGGGTCTCTGACAACCCTCTGGTGCGTGTTTCCTCTGCCTATTACATACATCCTTCCCAGAGTGTCCTCCACCAAAGTCTTGTGAACATAGTCCAGAAAAGCAGGAACCTGTGCACCGACCCGTTTAAACTTCTCGCTCAAAGCCTCACGGGCCTTGCGGGCGAAGCCTTCGAGGAGTTCCCCTTCCTCCCCTCGGTACGAAGAGGATGACAGGGGCTCTCCGTTTCGTACGTCTACGTCGGGCAAGTCGTGTTCGGGAAGGTCTCGAGGACCGTACCCAACAGAGACCATCACGCTGTCGGTGTCTCCGTAGACAACGGGGCAGTGGTGCTGGTAAAACTGAGAGACGCAGTTGTTTACGATTGAAATCTGTTGCCTCCCGTGTCCGGATATGAGAGGACCGCACGGGTGAGGAGCCGTTCCGTAGAAAGAGTTGGCCAGAACTTTACACTCTCCCTCCTGCGTTTTGTAGTAGACTCGTTCGGCCTCCACGCTACAGTTCGCCAGTTTACGCTTGTACTCGGCCCTCCGGTTGAGATAGTACTCGACCGAGGATGATAAAATGGCCGGGGCGCGAACGAATCCGCCTCGGGTCCCGTCGTACTTGAGGATGAGGGATGCGTACTTGAACCCCTCGGCTTCCCAGCTGTAACACACCCAACCGGACAGATTGTGGGGGAACATCGCAGGAGGCCAAGGAACGGTGGTCTCAGGCGAGATATTTAGAGCACACATAATGGAGGGGTACATGCTAGAAAAGTCAAACGAAAGTTCTAGGCCCATGCCGGGTCCGGAGTAGTGCAGACCCGTAAGGGGTTCGCACACGGCTCCCCCCTTCCATGCGTCACACTCACCTACCTCGGATCTGAACGTCCACCGTGCTCGACTGCTCAATTTCGCACCCACGGGACCGGATTTGACTCTGAGAGTGTCCAGTGTAAACTTGAGCTGAGGAATGTGAACCGAGTGAACGCTCTGCACAAATCCTCCGAAATTATCCCCTCTTCCATGCACCACCACGTCTATGTTGAGAGTAGTTCTGCATCGGTGGAACAGAGCCGATACAGGTTTCAGGACTTTGGCCAGCCTCGCGCACAGCTGCGAGTCAACCAAATTGTAGACCAGCACGGCAAAGAGGCTCTTTCCCCCCTTCCTGATCATCTCGTCCATTTCGGAGTAGCCCACGTCCGCCAGCTTGCAAAGCTTTCTCGGGTCCTTAGAGGGTTTTCGGTGAAGCTCCCTGTCCTTAGTGACGACGAAGGGCACCACGTCGTTCAGCTTCATGCTGGTGCATGCAAACTTGATTTCTCTGGTCCCGGCCATCCTGTACAGATCTACAATGTTCATACCGCAGCTGTTCATCTTGAAGTGACCCAGCTTGGCCTTGTACTTGTTGAACTTCTCAACGTGCTCACAAATCAGTCGGAGCTTGTACTCAGTCAAGGGTCCGCCGTTCAGCAACAGTGGACCCACGCTCTCGAGCATGTCTTTGTACATGTTCAGGTAGCACACGTTTTCAAACTGAAAGAAAGGCTCCGTGTCCTCGGTCAGGGCTCTGGTCACAAAGAGCCCACGCCAACCTCGCAGCAGGGACGAGCATCTTTTCCGGGTGGCGTGGTCAGCACAGCGCTCGGCGTATTTGGACTCGGCGTAAAAGTGCACGCGCTGCTCGATCACCCTCACGTCGAATTCTGCGTTGTACACATACAGGAGTTCGATCCCGTACCGGTGCAGCAGCGCGATCGTGTTCTCGAGGAGTGCCAGTTCACCCCGGCAGGGGTAAAACACAATCCTTTTGACATTGTCTATGCCCGCGCCCCGGGCAACTTCGTCGTTCGCCTCCGGTAGTCCACCGTTGCTGCTCACCGCCTTATTCATGTTATAGAGAACTATCAGCTTCTTTCTGTGGTGTTCGCGTGAGCTCTTGGGAATGTGAGAGTTTAGGATGACGAGTGATATGCAGGTTATCTCGTGCTGCTGACCCGGCATGTCGGGTGCGAGAACCGGGATGCGGACTCGCTTGCTCTGTTTGGGCAGTTCTCGCCAGCCCTCGTTTAACGCATGGACCAGCTTATTCCGGTACGCTGTCATGTCTGCCACCCTGTGCTCCGTGCAATAAGGGAACTTGTAGCTGAACGAATCGCATCGGAGCTGCGCGTCCCTGTACGACGCGTCGAACACAGTCTCGATGTCCAGACATGCGGACCTGTAGAAGTGGTGTACATGTCTACTGTCGAAGAGCTGAGCCTGTTGTTCCGACCTGACGTGATCGTAGATGAGTTCGGAAACCGAAACGTGAAGATTCAGTTGGTTCGCAGGTACGAAATAGACCCTGCCGAACATAACGCCCGAGCACAACGCGGGCGTGTTTCCGTCCCGAGCCAGGTAGTAGCCCTTTTCGGGGCAGAAGTCCCCGAATGTCAGCGCTCCCCTTACGCTCTCCATGTACCTCGTAGCTGAGGATATGCGTGTGAGAGGGAAAACCCGAGCGTTCACTTTCCGCTTAATGTCATCGTGGAAAACCTCAATGAGCTCTGGCTCGGCGGCAAAGTGTTTGAACCAGTTGTCCCGAACCAGCTCCCAGGACTCATCCTCGTGGTCCTGATCGAGAATCAGGTCTAGGTCATAGCCCACGACGGGAGCTACACCAGTGACTCTGAAGTGTACCGTGGTGTGCACGCTGAAATCTCGAGCACCTTCCACAACTAACCCTCTGCACAAGAGCGTTTCGTCCTGCCTCTGAAAGAGGACAGACTTGATCATCACCCCAACCAGATTAGGTTCGAGAGCAGGGTTCACGGGTCTACACTCGGGGTACACATTTGGAAAAAGGCCCGCGAAAGGCACCGAGTCGTTCATAATTCCGAGTCCTGAACTGGTGGTGTGGGGTCACAAAATCTTGTATTGATCCCCTTTCTATGAGAGGACCTGGGATAATCCGAGCTCACGTGCACACAGCCAACTGGAACACCTACTGTGGGCACATCTGGCTCAGCCCTTGAACTGGTGGTGGTGGCGGTGGTGCTCCCTATATAGCCTGGCTCATAAACTGCCTCACGTTGACTCAGTGCTGCGAGCGGGTTGGTTAAAACTGGATTTGAGATTAAGTGCGAGCTTCTGATCACATGTGGCACAGCCACAGTGCAACAAATCAGCGCCCAAACACCTCAATCGTATCAATTTTATTGTTGTTTAAAAAATGAACTTGTTGAAGCTGGAATGTTAATTGTTAGTGTTCGTGCTTATGCTGCTCAAGCAGTACCTTGCTGTGGATGTCCGAGCAGCAACGTTCGCATCGCTTCTCTGAGACAGCCCAGTTCCACGTGGGGGAGAGGGAGCGCTGTGGTGGTGTATAAAAGAGGTGAGACACTTCAGAGCAGCACACTCTTCTCAGTGTAGACTGACTCTACCTCCCTGTCGGCCTACCTGCCTCACCGCGTGACCGTGCTTGTCCACCACCAAGATGCCAGGGTGGACCTATGTAATGAGTCTGATGGCCCTAGCCTGCGCGAACGTGGTCAGCGGACTAAGCGCAGACACAGGTGAACTGCACAGGACTCTGCAGAGCTTGATGACAAACAATGAGGCGCGCAAGGTTACTGCACGGCCTCTTGTGAAAGCTACCATGACTGCGTGCCTGTGGTACAGCACAGCGCTGGTGCTGGAAAACTACGGGGCACACAAGGAACTGCTGAGCTTCACACCAGCCAATTGCAGCGGCTTCGAGCATACAAGAGAATTCTGGAGACGAAAGTTTCCCTGTGAGCTGACCAGAGGCGCGAACCGCACAATGTGCCGAGGACCATCACAACTCAATGGAATGTGGGACCGTGTGAGCCCGCGCGCTGCTGCAAACAACTCAGGTCCGTGGTCCGGGAATTTTCCTCCTGCCCCAAAGGCGAGCTTGGCCGGTACGTGGACCAACAAGCCCTACGACAGGAAACTGAACTGCGAGAGCCTGAGCGGACTGACCGTGGCCAGAGCAGTGCAGCGCACTGGAGTGTACGTGGGTACCGGAACCCTCACATATGAGGTCTCCTCGCGGGGATTCCAACTGAGGCTGAAAGGCTCCGGGGTGGAGTTTCGCCACAGCGTGCGCACGGCCGAGAAGAACCCTTTGCTCAACTCAGGTCCCGCCAAGAGTGTTTCGTGGCAAGCCGCATTTGACGCCCGCGGGCGCTTAGTGGTGTCCCTGAATGATCACGCCGTTAGGTACACGAGGCGACAGTTGTCTGGGGAGCGCACAAAGCTGGCAGGGAAGTGGCGCTACAGCGTGTCTGAGTCAAAGACACTCGAGCCCCGACTGTGCACCTTGAGCTCCCTGACCGGAGCCTGCTCAGTGCTCCAGTCTCTACCGCAGGTTGATCGTGAAAGGTTGGGGAATGTGACGGGGTTCAACGTTAAATTATGGAACCCCTTCAGCAAAACGGTCACCATGAGCGGATTTGTGTTTGGGACCAAGGGAGTTATGGCAGTAGACTATCGTGCCAGGGCTGTGGACCCCAACGAACCAGCGTGGATCGAACTGCCATTGGATTTGAAGACAAGGTGCGCCCCACGTGTCTACATGCGCTCTGACTGCGCAAACCTACCGATTGGAGCGCCTCGTTTGGGTGCGTACGAACGGATGGATCCGCCAACCTTTTACGGATTTGAGTCGAACCCCTTTGAATCGGGTCTCGTGGCTGACGAAGCTGACAACTGAGTCTGCCCGCTCATCCTGCCGCGCAACGCTCTCATCCCTTTCCACCCTTTCCCTGCAACCCAGTGGGTCCCTGTGCGCATCTTGCAATTTAGCTTTGTTGTCACAATGCAACAAAACCAAAGCCAGTGCTTAAATAGTGTGTGTAATGACATTTTTGTAATCATATTCCAATGCAACGATATACACTTGCAACGCAACAATAAAATTTGATATAAAAGGATTGTGGTGTTTGTGTGTTGATTGGCTATGCCACCAGGTCACCTTGTTCTTGCGGCACGTGGAAATAGAAATCGATTTTTAAAAGACCCCCCCAACAAATCCACCATGTGCGCCAATAACCCTTGTGTTGTCCTACGGGTCAAGGTGACCCTAGTGGCATACAGTGGGTTTCTCTTGAGTTTCCTCCGGGTCAAGGTGACCCAGTGGCTTTTCATAACCCTTGCATTGTTCTCAGGGTCAACGCGACCCACGGTGGCCTTTTTATTTTCCTAACCCTCACGGTTTCCCTAGGGTCAAGGTGACCCCAAGTGGCCCACAGTGGCTCTTTTTTTATAATCCTAGCATTGTCCTCCGGGTCAACGAGACCCCATTGGCCCACAGTGGATATTTTTTCATAACCTTAGCGGTTTTCTTAGGGTCAAGGTGACCCCAAGTGGCCCACAGTGGCTTTTTTTTTTTATAATCCTAGCATTGTCCTCCGGGTCAATGAGACCTCATTGGCCCACAGTGGATATAACCCTAGCGGTTTCCTCGGCTCTAGTCTCACGGTCGTCAAAACGCAGCAGTTTAGAGTAAAGGTGAAAGACTTTGAGCGACATGGTGGCTC
>JAPTYQ010067981.1:0-27579 GCA_029814465.1 Ostorhinchus cyanosoma
ATAAATCTATCAGTATTTTAACACATGAACCTGGGACTATTTTATTCCACATTGATTTCACTTTTCCTGCTGCTACACTTTCCTGAGAACATAAGGCACTGGGATCTGAATACTTCTTCCACCACTTGTATTGACATTAATTCAATACTTAACTTTTGATTGAGATGTGATCTTCCAGTGTATATTTCTGCTACTTTTTCTTCTTAAACTTCTGACATAAAAATATATTATCTCATTTGATAGGCACCAAGCTTCATAGATAGTTTGAGTGAGGGGTTTAGGGGATTATTTGGGTTATAGGATTACTTTACGTTGTAAATCTGAGTTTTTAAATGCCTGCTAATCTGGTTTCACCTCATATGCTGTCAGATTTGACAACAGGAGCAGATAATTACCTCCTGTTAGTGCTTCCAGAAAAAATATCTTTATGCATTTACCATCAAAACCAGATAAATCTTATTTTGACATTTGGATTCATTTGGTCCCCTGTTTAAAAAGTGCTGCCACAACAATGGAGCTGTTAAAAAATGGGTTTTGGGGAATGAGTTTAACAGACATTCAATTGGGAGGGGGAAGTGTGCTGCAAGAGCCATCGGACCAAATTTGGTCCAATGGCCTTATTGCCTCAGCTTCAGTCAGGTGCATGCAGACAAAGCACTCATTGTTGGGAGAAAAAAAAAAACAGATTTTACTATAAACCTCCTCTGGCCAATTTATGAGGCAGCCCTCATCCTGTGAATAAATATGAAATATTTTGAAAGCGCTACCACTTGTAGCAGATGGCCGGGGTCCTAAATCACTTTTGAAGGGGCCACAAAATGTATTTCTTGTACCAATGGATCATTTTACGTAGAAAATCCATTGATGTGGGACTCTGGAGGGCCAAGAACTTTTCTGCTGGTCAGAGGAGCGTTTTGACCACAAGCAGTTTTCTTCCACTTGACCTGGCAGACGAGTGAAACCTGAATCTGTCCCAAAGCCGATCTCACACACCACATCACACTCCAAGGTTTGGTTGGTGCCTCATTACTGATGTGCGTTGTTAATCGATGTTCCCTAGGATATTGTTTATAAGTTGAATTCTTATGCAGAGACCTTTTCCACTTTGGTCGGCTCATTATGTTTCAGGCTGAAGGTACAGAGGGAAAGCTGGAAGCCTGCGGCGTTCTGCTGGGTGTAAGGAATATATCCCATTACATCAAATAGTAATATGTGCAGGAACAAATGAAGGTGACATGACTGAGTTGGGATGAGCCGTTAGATGAGCATGTGGTGAGTGAAATGAGCTAAATGATTGCTGCTGCGTTGGTCTCTCTGCAGCTGTGGGCCACTATCTTTGGCCTACGTGCACCATCTCGATCCATCTGCAAGGTCACCACGTCATGAATACTGATACAGAGATGTGATTGGTCAACGGGAGTGAATGGCACATACCACCGTCATGTGCTGCCAGCTGTGTTTAACTTTCATTACTGCACATGAAGGCTATCAGATATATCAGCTGTGTCAGCCATCTATCACAGTCGCAGCTGTCAGGCACACAAATTTAAATAGTATGAAAATACACACACACACACACATACACACACACACACACACACACACACACACACCCTACTGTAAATACCCCCAGACACAAATCCACACAGCGGCGGCCTCTCTGCTAGACCACCTCCTCTGAGAATTGCAAAACTCCTCATACCTTCATGGATATTTATTGAAGATGAGGTTATATGTTGTCCATTTATGAATGGTCGAATGCAAAGTCACAACAGGCTGAAACATCAGACTGATCCCACTCTCTCACCAAGAGTGTTAAAGGCTCGATAGCCATCTCAGCCATCCTCTGACCCCTGGAACCTGAGCAGCTGATTGGACCAAATATGGATGCCACCAATGGGATAAAGTGACGCATGACCTCCTCCCATAAAGTTCACGCTGGGGCAAGTCTGCACCTGCCACAGGAGCAGCTTCAAAACACACACAAACACACAACAAACATACACAGACACAGCACAGGGTTCAGGCCTTTGGATCATGCTTTAGTGAAAGAGGACATGGTTTGTGTTACATCAGTAACATCACAGCCCACAGACATGTAAAAGCACTGCACTGAAGGCATCATATCCCCGGGCGCTGTGAGGTGATCTCCTCCCCAGACACACCTGTATGTCTTTGAAATAAACACATGATCATCTTTAAAAGAAGCACTTATGATGCTAGTATTAAAACCCCCATAGATTTTATGAGTGATCACAGGAGCTGCAGCGCTGACGTAGGTGTCAAACACAGCTGAAGTCCCAACAGGCCCCAGCAGCCGCTCAGATAACATCACCCCAGAAAGTACAGGCTGTCACAGAGTTTCATCAGGAAGTTTGTGTCTTTTTATATATATATTTAATTTGGTCCAGGACTTACAGCTGCAGGAGATGAAATCAGGTTAAAAATGCAGAATTGGAAAATAGACAAAATCCTTGTGTAGCTCTGTGCTATCATTCCAAAGCAAAAGTCTAAATATTAAGATACATGATCTGACATTGTTTCATGCGACTGTGGAAAATTGAAGCCACTTTTCGAAGGTTCTGTCATGAAGTAGAGCAGTAGAATCACATCTGACTGAATCTGATAGCTGTCGATCATATATTAAACCCACCCACACGTCTGAAAACACAAATGTGCAAACAAAACATCACATGGTAGATTTTTTTAATAGCCTAATAAGTAGGTGGACTTCTTGTTTCCTGATAATGTGAATTATAAGATCCTGAAAAGTAATTATGGATTTTTTGTCCAAAGAGAAAAAACTATCGAGTACTGGAGTTTTCCCTTTTTGCCATATGTATTCTCAAAAGTCTCATTCAGTGAGACATTTGATATTTTATGTATTGTTTTGTAAAATATTTCAGATCTAAATCATAACTTTGTATAATTTTTACAATATATTTTCCTTTGGTTATTTTGGCCAGTAGTCGCACTGGCTCTAGAAAGAATTCCACTTTTAGAAGACACACTTTCCTCCCTCTTTCATATAAATCAATGTAAATATTTTTTTTGCTCACTCCCATCCATTTTTTATACACATCTTACAGTTTAGAATTGTATTTTCCTATGACAAACAAGTCAGAACAGAAAAAAATATTTTTAGGCAGGATTAAAGTAAATGTCAGGAGCCTAAAGTAGATCTGGCAGCAGCACAGCTATGGAAACATGGGGTGAAGACAAGTATGATCCCTCCCATCGAAGCAATACTGAGGCGCTGATAAACAGTATGTGCTGACATCTCAGAGATCCATTGTGTATGGGCTCTGTGTGAACATATGGTGGATGTGCATTTACAATATTGCAGATGTTTTCTTTTTCTAGATGTTTTGAAGTGACTGACAGTTCAATAGTTGCAGCTCGGACTATAACTGCAGAAGTTCTCCTACCATCTTGCCTCTAAACCCAGCATTTTTTTTTTTTTTTTTCAGAATTTGTTTTACCTTTAAGTAATCCAAGAGATATTTACATACATTGTCTTTGTTTCAGAAAATACCACAGCATCTGTCAGATTTTTTTCCCTCTTTTTTTTTTTTTATTTCTCATTTGGCATTGCACCGCCTAATCAATCACGTACCTCTGTGACTGGCCTGGGGGGTTACAAATTCAAGATTATTGTTGAATCCCAGCCATTGACTCTCAATCCACATGTATCAGATGGCATATGGGGTTATTTGTTTTAGCCAGAATGGGTTGGCAGAGGGAAATGCACTGGGATATAATTACAACCAGACCAAAGACAATGGCCAGAGTATTGGCATACGGCACAGTGGATGGATCAGACCAGTGATGCAGATTAGGACAGTAGAGAGAAAGTGCAGCATTAGAGAGCAGTGATGATTTTAAGGTGAGGGAGGAAACATTGTAGTAGTGTCTCTTAAAAAAGTTGTAACAGAGGTGTTAAAGCAGACAGTAGCCCAGCCATCCTCTAATGTAGCATGTTTGGCAGGTTAGTGTGTTTTACAGCTCTACCTGTGTCAAACTCTGCCAAGTCACGACTGTGTAATCAGCCTGTGATCCACCTGCACCGTTTTGCCCATTACTCATAAAGGGCTGGCTTCCAGGCTCTGGGTCTCACCTTGGCTCCCATAGAAGTGCTGATTAGCCTGTCTTTTTTAGGTGTGAGAAAAGAGAAGAAATAAAGCAGAACAAGAGGTAAGGTTAAGGTAAGGGTTAAGGGCACGAGTGGATAAGCACCTGTGGAAAAAGGAGAGAGTTAGAGATAATGGTAGAGGTTTGATTTGGATTTCAAATGGTAGAAATTAGTCGGCGAAGCATGGCCGTGAGCTGGTTTGAAGAAAGCAGAGGGTGAATTCTTTCCAGAGAAGTTAAAGAAAGAGGCCAGCGAGGATAAAGCTGCCTTTTGAACATTCACACCATGTTTCCTCAGTCGTGGCCCACACATTGCCCCACACATTGTCTTCTGTTACAGCTTCACACACACAAATACTGCACTTTTCGTTTAAAGTCATGGTGATTAGTGCACTTTTCTCTTTATTCCTTTACACTTGAAGACCCAACCCCCGCCCCCTCCATGCCCGGCTCTCTGGTCTTGCTCTAACGTGTTCCAGAAAGTCAAACTAGAACCACATTTTATGAATGAATAAGGGATACAAAGATAAAAGAGTATTTTATCCTGTTACAGACCACCATTCAACATAGACTGGCACTGGACGAAACCAACACTTCAAAATATCCTTGTCAAATTACCGCCGTGCACACTGATGCGCCTGATGTTCATCCATTCAAGAGTATAATCTTGTATCAGTTCTAAAGACTTTATCCAAATGCGCTTAAAGGATTCATGCATGTGGTGCTTTGGATTTGCATCGAAATGTCCTTTTACAGCCACACCACGTTATGACCCGACGACTTCAGGTGACCCTTTATTTCCTAATCCCTGCTTTACGTGCGTGTCAGTTCACGTTGACTTTCATGTTTATTCCCCCTGAGCATGAGATTTCACACCTCTAGACTGAGTGGAGGTCCTTGGAGCAGCGGTGGCCCCAATCTGATCTGATCTGCAAACATGACCCTCGTTCTCACCTCGGTGCCACACCACCTGACGTCTGTCTCCTTCCTCCAGCCTGATCTCCCATTCGTCACAGGACTGACTGGGTGACGGTGGTGATTGTTCACAGGAGGTTCATCAGTAGTGAGCGTTAGTTCATTGAAAGTGTTTCAGTGTGTGTAATACAAAAAATGTGCTGGTATTTTTTTGACATGACTCCATGGAGGATAACTTTGAATGTAGAGGCATAAATATCATTCGATAATGTGTTTGCTTAAAATCCTCCTGAGCACGCAAATTCCAACATCTGTGGCTGAAGTCACAACTAATGGAAGTACCACCCAGGAGCCTGAGGTCTGACGGCGGCTGAAAAACACGCCAACATGCACTGCATCAACAAACACACAACTAAATGAGCATGTGTGCATGTGATTCATTTGTAGCTCTGTGGAGTGTGTTTATGCGGGGTCAGCTCGGTAAAAGCATCATCACGCAAAGGCACTTATTACACACTCACAGAAAAATATATTGACTTACGCTCACAACAAACTCAAGCACCTCAATGCTCAACATTTTCGATCATCACACACTTTTTTTGTGTGAGTAAAAGACAGGAGGTAGAGCTGGAGGAAGCAGAGGTTAAGATGCTGAGGTTCTCTTTGGGAGTGACCAAGATGGATCAGATCAGGAACTAGAAAAGCACTGGGAGAGTGCAGACATCTGCTAAGGCAGATCACCCCCCCCATGAAAATGCAATAATTTGTTCCTTGTGCTAGTACCAACATTTCCTGAAAACTTTTTGAGTTATCTTGCCAACAGTCAAACAAACAGACAAATAAACCCGGATGAAAACATAACCTCCACCGTTCCTTGAATCAGCACTTAGATCTTAGATATTTTGGAGAAAAAGTCTAGAAGGCCAGAGTGAGACGGTTTGGACATGAGCAGAGGAGGGATAGTGAATATATTGGTAGAAGGATGCTGAGGTTAGGACTGCCAGGCAGGAGGTCTAGAGGAAGACCAAGACCAGATTTACGGATGTAGTGAAAGAGGACCTGAAGGTGGTAGGTGTGAGAGAAGGGGGCGCAGAGGACAGGGTTAAATGGAGGAAGATGATTGGCTGTGTGAAGAGACCAGCCGAAAGGAAAAGAAGACATGCTTTTTTGTGTCAGTGTCAGCCTTTGAATACAGGTGGAAACACCTGAAGACAATCCCACTGTCCTGTGGCTGAACTTCAGGTTCTCTGGTGCGTTGGGTCACAGTGGTCTGCTGTGATTGGCTGTTCTCAGATGGTATTGGCTGCGTTTTAATTGGGTGTTCTCGCTGTTTAGTCGGTGCCTGTCTCTCTGTGTGGCGCACACTCGTCTCTGCCTTCGTTTCTCATTAGCTATGACACATGGCGACTGTTCAGAGCGCCTTTCAGCACCAGCCTGCCACTCAACACAAACCACCTGCCGGACAACAGCAGACTGAATGTAAAGAGCAGAGAGCCTTTAATGGAGTCAGTTGTGCACAAAAGCAAAAGCAAATATAAACGCATTGTCAGAAGATTTCCATAAGCGTGACGTGACCCGCACCAAAAACAAAAATGAGCAGTCAGGGGACGTTTCTATAAACAGTTCTCATTAAGAACAAATGAATAATGCAGCAGACATGAAGCCCTAAACAAAACTCCAGCTGGAAGAACATGCATGCATACATACTCACACATACAAAGGTTTACAGCAGCGTCACTCAGCCTTGACTGAGTGTGTTAAGAAAACTATACGTTTAACACACTCGCATGGGCATGAAATAGGCGTCCATTCGCATACATATACACTCTCCGATAGCCTCTCACTCAGACGCCCTCTCACCCTGCTCACAGAAATGTACTGTACAGTCACGCAACACTTGAAGTTGAAAGTAAAACAGGAAGGTCGACGAGGTACCAGTGCGTTCTCGGCTTCTTATTTCTCAATCACAGATGACCTTTGCGTGTATACCAGAGAGTTTTACAATACTTCTCTCGCTCTAACTCTAATTCGGTAGTAAGAGATGACAAATATAACCCACGCTTCCAGCAGTGTTTGCTATAAAAGCTAAATCAGCAGCTGCTAATACTTATGCCATTCATAGAAATGCCAAGTGTCAAAGGTTGCGAGTTTACCTGAGAAAATACAGAAAGACTTTCAAAAAGCTACAGGTAGTTCATTTACCTTCACTTCCTAACATTTCTTTGTGAGCTGTCACATCTTAACATGTCCTTTTCATTCATTGTGCACTCCTCAGCCTCTGAACGTCCAAATGGATTCATATCTGATGACCACGAAAAAAAATGACAGACTGTATTTGACACAGAATATTTACATGTATTGATAGGATTAGTAGATTAACAGGTATTTTACATTTTAGATTAGTAGATGGTTTTGGTCGCTTGTGGATGTTTGGGTCTTTACAGGTTAAATAATTATTCTACTAAGGTAATGATGTGTTAATTTATCATAATATTATAATATGCTAATGAGAAAATACAGAAATTGTCAGCAAACCTATTTAGTCTACATTTGCCAATATTCCATTTGCTATTTTTCCACATCTCCTTCCACTTATTTTTATTGTCACTGTTTTCTCACTACATCGTGCAACTGTCACACACATGTTGGGGGGGGTGCATGAGGGGGATTAAATGGGCTTTGTTAAAATTCTGCCAAAAATCTGCAGAGTGTTTTGTGGAATTGTGCAGGCGAAGAGTCTGTGTGGGCCAGCTGATGTTCCATTATACGCTCTGCCACAGCATTTGTTTGCTCGGTCTGCAGTGATAACTGAGGAGGGTGGGATGGATAAAGCTGGATTCCAGGTAATGGTTCACTTCATGTCATTACGGTTCTGTGATGGTGGTCACTGCGGAAGGGTGTGAACCCGTTCTGACCCAGGACAGACAGAGGGCAGCTGGAGAATGAATCAGCGCCATGTGAATCACATCCGTCGTCTTTTTCTCTTTCTGTTGCCGTTTACATCCACAGCATGTGTCCTCCATCTTATTGGAATGAACGCTGGACAAACACAAGGAACCGAAGACAGATCAGGACACCGTTAAGGAAAAGTAGTTTTGTTTCTCACAAGAGAATTAACAGCTGTCCTAGTTTATGCAAAGTGTAGCCAAACCAAAATAGGGGAATCCTCACAATCACATCTTAGATCAGTAAACAACATTAAGGACACCGACTGAACTAGACATCTCATTATGAGCTCATACTGTTTATTTAGACTTGTTTAAAAAATAGTTAAACAACTCACTTGGTAATTTTAAAAGAGTTGTGTTTTGTTAATGCTTCCTATTACCATGGATTCATTTATTTGCTAATATTTTGGGCATTTTAGGCCTTTGTTTGACACTTGTTGATACAGGAAAAATAAAGACAAATATAACAGAGAAATGCAAGGAAAACAGTCCAGACTGAGACTCACATTGAGGATTTTGCAGGTAAAGATCAGTATTTAAATACAGAGGATCATGTCTGTGTCATGTTTTGTGATGCATTTGAAGAAGATTAGATGTAAATCTGCTGTCTTGTACCACTCTCAAATGAAAAAAATAGGCAGTGTAAAGACCCATTGCCTCCAGCTAACATGGAACCAAGAGGCTGACCTTCACTATTCACACCCTTCCTCTCCATGTCTTCACCTTTCTCCTCCTTTCCACATTAAATTAAATTTTCCTCGGTTGCAGGAGGAATGAGGGGACATGCAACAGTGGAGCAGTGGGGTTTGATGGGTAGATGGATGGATGGATGGATCGATGTAAGTCATGTGGTTGAGCATATGGAGTATCACATTTTGTTATTTTCATTTGGCTCTTTATTGCTCCCAGTTGTTGGGTTAAACAAAATGGGGCCTTATAAAAGAGAAGGGGGAGCCGTTCTCCACCAATCCCGCGCTTTGTTCCCTGGAAGCACTTTGTTTGCGAGAAAATGTCACAGTAGCTAAATCAAGTCGAGCCATGGCTATGAGAAACAGACAGTGCAGATGGAAGATGGAAGTGAGTGTGTGTATGTGGGTGCATGTACAGTACGTGCACATGCAGAGTTAAATCCGACTTTAACTCCAGAAGGTAGAGGAGTTGCTTGGAGCGTATTGAGATGAAGTTGGTGCGTTCATAGAAAGGTAGATGCCTTAAAAGGAAGAGAGAGAGAAATGAAAATGTTGTGTTTGTTTCTGCTTTTAAACCCACATAAACATATACAACTAAGGTGCTCAGGGAGAAATGACCTTCGAATTATGTTCATTAGAGAGAAGGCTGGAAACGAAACACTTAAAAGTGAATCTGTGTTTCTCTTCGTCTGTCCATGTGAATGTTATAAACTGGACAGTGATGTTAAATGGTATGGTTATGGTCTTTCCTCATTCGCTGTCTGAAACTAAAAACTAATGATGAAGGATGCTGAATTTGGGCAGCAGTCCATGTGTGTGTTTCCCAGACTCAGGTCTTGACATTCACAAACACTCACACGCACACTAGCTGGCTCACAGTCAAACATCGGACTGCACCATTTCCAGCCCCACGTAGAGAAGATTGGTTAACTTCACATTCAGCGCTTCAGGCGAACATGTATACAAAGCTTTCCACAGTTAAAAAGGTTCAAGTGCAGTTCAGCGTGTGTGTAGTACGTGTTATCACGCTGTTCCCAGGGAGCTTTTTACATGCTCATATTCATATTCATGACAGCTGATGCTGAGTGAGTATTGTTTGTGTGTCTAAACCTCGCTGAGAGATCCGTGCACAGGATGTTGTTTTCTTTCCTCGCAGTTTGACATTTGAGGAGGTCCATCTTTCTCTCTTTGGGGGGGTTTCAACACCTGTAATAGTGAAGGATGACCCCCTCCCTCTGCACCTGTCCTCCCATCTCTGCGCTGTGGTGCTCCTGAAATATTGTCTTTAATTCTTTCTTCTGTCCATGTGTCCGTCCATCTGCGTCTTACAAAACAGAATTCAGTTTGCATGTGTGTAAATGGAGAAAAATACTTTTAAAGGTTCAAAATGTAAATGTTATGCATGTTAATGTGCTTTTGTGAATTCTGTGTTGTAGTTTGAGCTGGTTATTTGCTGATGTTGCTGAGCTCCATTTCAAAGGCAGTCATTAGCTTAGAAGTGGGATAGCTAACGCCTGACCACAAACAACCAAATAAGCATCTTTCATCTTTGATGCTGACTTCTAAATGGAGACTTTCACTGATAGATAAGTCACTGTTATACAACCCAGTGCATATGCAGCCTCTGGCAAAGGTAATGGAACGTCCGGTTTCTCTGTGTGTCTGACGTTCACTGGCACACACTGCTCCAGGTTTTACATACTCATGTGACATTTTCTGACCCTGTGTGTCCGCGACATACCGGAAAGTCAGAGACGACACCTAAGTCACATCATGTGTTTGAGTGTTTATGTGTTTATTCGCTTGGGAGTGAGTACGTTCTCACTGCTTTCACTTGGACACACATTTCTGATCCACACACATGAACACACAGCCTGCTCTTTGCTGCTGTTTTTTCCATTAATTCCTCCAGTCAATCCAGTCCTACATCAGCTTGTCATCGCCCACCTCCATTCCCCCTAAGTTCTGCACTCAGGACCAATCATTCCCCACATTTCAGTCACTCTGACGCCTGCTCCTCCAGTGTTTTTGGCGACCGACCTGTCGGCATGCCAACGGCTGCCTTTTAAGTCTCAAATTAAGGTAGAACAGGCATGGCCCCTGGTGACCCATATCCTATAATGCATATTCCTGTTTGAAGAGATACTGTGTTGTAAGTGAATCCATATTACGAAATATAGACCCATGAAGTCATGCATCTTTCCATCCTCCTACAAACATGCCTCATTTCTTGTACCATCTTTCTTCCTGTCCACTACATGCTCTATATCTCCTTTACTGTCCCTCCCATTTCAACTCTTTTTAACCCCCACTGTCGTCCTTTCCCATCCAAACACTCCCTTGCACATTCCTCTCCCCATGCCTTCCAGCTTGTCCTCCTCTTAAGGCCCAGGGAAATGCTCTGGTCCTTTCTGCAGAACCCAGCTCCACAATGCTGTTTATGGCTGTGGGGGCTGCAGCAGGGGAAGTGGAGTCCACTAAGGAATATGGAGACTATTATTATAAATGCTGTGGTTGGCAGAATGTGAGTGTTAAGTGGAATTGGCATGTGCGTCTGACATTTTAAAGTGTAGAGGTGTTTGATTGTAACAATTACTCCAACATAAATTTTAGATTAGAGTGTACATCTGGTCTTATTTTTGACTGTTTTGCTTTAGCTTGTTGGCTAGAGTCTGGCAGCAACTACAAAACAGCAAATTGAATCAGATAAAGAAACAAAAAAAAAAATTGTTTTTTGACATTTGTGTCACTCAGTAAAGTTGCACTAATCTGTAACTTTTCGACATGTGCAATTCTTTTCTGTACTTTGAGTTTAATTCTTCAATCTCAAAGTCATTTATAGCTTGCTGCTGTTGTATAAAGTAGGAGAAGAAAGATGAAAGTGGAGAGGTAGGCATAAAACAGAGGTAGAGGAGCATGATTGAGCTCACTTTAAAAGAAAGGCCTGGCACAGTCAGGAAATGATTAAGCCTCTACAATAACTCCAATAATGACAATAGGGAAAACATGTCTGCAGCCACAACCACTTAGCATCAGGAATAGTACCCAGTATGGTTCCCATTTCTTTACAAGACCAATGTTGAGTGAGGGCGGATGGGCACCTGGGAAGAAAGATGGAGGAAGTAAGGTTTTGCCAGACCTAGAATTAAAGGTTCAATATGTGAGATTTGTGTGTACTTGCATGAAGTTTGTGCTGGAGTCATTTGCTGACATCAGCTAACTCATTTTTAAGCTGCTGTAAAGGACCAGTGGAGAGGCATTAAAGAGCTCAGGAGTGGGTTTAAGGATTTCTTCTGCGTAGAAACCAGTGCACAAGCTGTTATCATGCAGCCATTAGCTTATAAATGGATTTGGCTAATGTCAGCACCACGCTAACATCATGTAGGAACACAAATCTTCTACAACCTTCTGGGGTTCTCTGGGGCTGAGCTGTAATCTCGTACATCATGTATGGTCTGCGAAACCATCTTGTAAAACAATAGCCGAAATGCTGAATTACAGAGCAGATACTGACGCAAATCAGCGCTGGTGTAGAAATGATTCATGGAGCTGTAGCAGCATGAGGTCTGGGAATTTAGGTCGACCTTTCCACTGGCCACATCATCTCCTGGTTCCTCTGCGGCCCTCCTGCTATTTTTCACAACTCTACCAGACCAGACCGGCAGAAATCGTTTACTGGAAAGGTGATGGTGTGAGTCGCATCAGTGTAGGGTCAGAGGGGTTTGGATGCAGTCCACGCAGCGAGGAATGAGACTGATCGAACCACACATTTCAAACTGTTTGTTAAGCCTGAACTAAAACCCTACAGTGCAATTTTGTTGTTTTTTCCAGTATCGTAATGTGTGATTACATCATTTACCCACACACTTCAGGACCAGCATACGATGTGGTGTCTTCTCTGCCAGCTCACACAATCTGAATGCCAGACAATACACGAACACCAGCAGTGAAACAGCAACTGATCCATGCTTGTCCTCTACTCATCCCTGCAGTGTTGATTTGTGGGATTTATTGCTTTGTCTGTTTGTTTTCACACAGGGCCTCCAGGAAAACGAGGAAGAATGGGAAGAAGAGGGGAACCTGGTAAGTGATGCCCAACACCTGCTATGTTTGTTTATATCCCTTTTTTTCTCTTTTCCTGAAAGACACACACTTCCTTTATCTCTTTTCTCTTGCTCCCACACTCTCCCTCTTTTCTTGGGTGACTGGATACATTTGAGGGTTGGTAAAATCAGTGACCCATGAGTCAGGCCAGTGGATGATGGGCTGCAGTTGGCCCTTCTCCCCGTCCTTCCCTATTTGCACCGACATAGCAGTAACCTTGGCCATGTGGTTGTACTAACTTTGCCCAGATGTCGGCCGTTCTCGCTGAGCGGTAGCAGCTGCAGTAATACAGGTCTAATGAGATTCTCCCTCGCCGAAATCACTGCCCACCATTTTTTTTTTTTGTTGCTTTTTCTTATCGTCCAGACCACAAAAAGTACCCAATAGTAACTAAAACAGAACAGAGACGTAACTCATGTTACACAAAATGTTGTCATGACACATGAGACAGCAGATGTTGTTTGAGTCATCTTTGTATTCAATGTTTTCTATTAAGTATTGATTCCACAAAGTTGTTGCGTAGCAGAATTAATACTAAAATCTACAGGCTTTAGTTTTTCTGCAGGATATGCGTCACATGGGAAAAAGTTCCAACCTGTTGATGATTCATTACTGTGGATGAGTAATAGATGAACATCCCTTCTGACTAAGACATAGATAACCACTAATCTTTATTGCTCTGCTTAGCATTCTAAGGTCCTTCTGTGTCTACTGTGCGCCTACTTAAAAAAAATATCCTTGAAATTAATTTGAAACAGAATATTCCAGCATGAGCCATCCAAAGTTTTAAATGCTGCACTGCCAGTGCCCATGTTGTTTTTTCGAATCCCAAGAATTATGGTCCCGTTCTGCACCTAAATTTATCTGCTGAAGGGCTTTGAAGGAAACTTTATTTGCGTTAAGAGTTACATTTAGTCTGGCTGTGTCTTGTGATAACACAAATCTCATAAATGAATGTGTCTTTGGGGTAATCTTTACAAAAACAGTATTGCATAACTAACAATCTTCAGTTTCAAAGGGGGATTATATTTCTTGGTTGACAACATGCTGCCAATCTGCAGAAAGTACTGCTCCCAGAGATGTTCTCTATTTCTCTAATTATCGACAGAAGGGGCCAAAAACAACTTTATTTGCACTCAATATGTGACTTCTAAAAACCTTCATGTTAGATCAACTTTATTTCCAACATAAGAGGACAAAAGAAATGACCAGTTTAAACAGGAAACTCCAAAATATTGAAGGGAATAAATCAACCAACCATAAAAAAAAAAAAAAAAACATCTCACAATGTGTAGTTATTTCATTGTGGCTCTTTAACAAAACTTTATGTCCGAAAAGAACTAGGAAGAAGCCAAGCCTATATCGTCCTACTCCTATATGTATAATGTTCTTCCTCTGTAAAGTGGCTAAACCTCATTACAAATATATTGACATTTACGTATATATTTCTTCAACCCTTTTGGGATGTTTGTGTCTCCGGTGACACATTTTTACATCCACCATGATTCAAATGAGTGTAACTCCTGAACTGTTTGTGCTATTGAGAAATGTTACCTGAAGCTGACTGGGAGCTTTGTATTGGTCTATAACACATCAGGGTAGAGGCCCACATTGGCTGAAGGGGTGGGGATGGGGGTGGAAGTGGACGGAACAGAGAGCAGCAGAGTGCAGTCGGTGAGAGATGGAAGATTTGAGTTACTTTTAGCAGCATTTTAGCGATTCATTCTTGTAAATAATTGTATATAATAGTGATAGTGCTGCTTTGAGTCTTCTGTTACTGTGTTTTTGTTGAGTTTTGCAGATTTTTTTTCACTGTTTTTATCTATATTATTTCGGTTTGTATAGTTCATTGATGAATGATCAGAAATAACTAAACATAAGAAGCTCTAACATGGACACAGAATTTTCTAGACAAACAAAAATGTTTGAGCACATGTAAAATAGTTGATGGTTCATTTCTATTATCTCATTCAATTCCCTGATGCACATTTACAGTTGTTTTTCATAGTAAATACAAAAAAAAATTCAAGGTTTTTTTTTGTTACTATAACACACTGTTTTAAGCATTTATGAGATATAATAGTGATAATTGATGGAAAGATATTGAAAGTTAAGGTGTAAAAGAATTGGCTTCTGACACTTTTAGCACAAAAATGACATAAAGAAATCTACGCGACCTGTTATAATGACAATCATTAAAGGGTTAAGATTACATAATTGGTGGGACAGGGATGTTACAATGGGATTATCTCAAAGTATAGAGATTGTGTTAAAAATGTCAGGGGTGTATCTGTGTGGTTTTGGGATGGCCTTTTAATTTCTGAATAAGTATGGAGGTCTGAAGCGTGGAACAATACTTCGTACAAACAGTACTTTTTGGTACAATCAGTTTGTTGACGATAGAGAAAATTCTAGACTATCATCAGAGTTCTTTAAATGATTGTTTATTTCTAACTCAGAATAGATCCCCAAGTAGATTGTAGAGATCTATTTGAGGTCTCCACGCTCATCAGCCATCATCAACAGGACTACTCAGTGTTTTGGGGAATTATGATCAGGGGGAGGCTTGTCATTTACGTTTCAATTCACTGTTTGTCACTGGAGGGTCTGTTTCTACAAGCGAGATGTGGTTCTGGTTAGGGCTTCTCTCTTGTTTAGCTTTGCGTCCTCACGTTGCAGCGTGGCTTATAGTGCGGCATGGAGGAACTGTTGCTCAATCCTCTAAATGAAGACTCCATGACAAGTTTTACAAGACTGAAAGGGGTTTTCCTAATGCTTTCAGACAAACAAACGAGAGTAGAGGAGAAACAAAAACCCAAGCCTAGTTAAGCATCTTAAAATCAATGCTTGATATCAAACATGTATCCTGCATAAAATGTCTGTTTCTTCTCATGCTTGTTTTTCCTGCTCTGTTGTATTTACTTGTGTCTTTCACTCTTATTCTTTGTTTCTGTATTTCACATTATGACACAAACGCATAAACACATCTCAAGTTCACTGGTTAACGCTAGTCTAACAACCAGCGTTCATTTGTTTGCTCAACTGTCTAGCCTCGGAGGTCCTCGTCCCGTCGTCTAGACACCCCTAAACTTGACTGACATAATCTTCATGCCTCATAAACCCCAACACCTCTGTCCTCCTGTGTACACTCGCTCCCCCCCCCCCTAACACATGGATTCTTCATCTTCTAACTGCTTTTACCCTTGAATCAAACGGCCGACTTCAAGGCTCACATAGATTCTGGTCACGTTAGCAGGACTTTTTTTGTATGTTTAAATAGTAACAAAATACCACAAATATTCCACTTTTTCCAACAGGGAGTCTGTTTTCAATCTTGTTGAGTTTATGTTGATGTTTAGTGTTGTATCTGTACTGATGAGATGGTCTGAAACTGTACAACTCTAACTCGTGCCATCAGTTGCATTTGTGTTTGAAATAACTGGATTGAGAATCACGATTGTTTTGAAATTTGCATTAGATAAATATAGCCTCAGTAATAAAATTAAAGTTTTTATTGGTGGAATAATGTTTTCACCATGGAGAGATTTGGGTGGTTTATTAGTGCCTTCGGCCTGGCACATTTAAGGGAATTTTTTTTTTTTTTTTTTTTTTTATAAGCATATTCCATTAAGGCCACAACCAGTAAGAATAAGAGTCTTTGATCATTACTGTTGTTTTTGGTTAAGCAAAGTATGAAAAGCAGAATGTACTTCTTGCTGCTGAGGCTTAACATCAGAGCATTTCAATCAGATCTGAAAGACTGCCCCGAGAAATCTTTGAAGGGACAGGCAGTTTGCCAGCACACTCCGACCTTTTCACTCCCTGTTTGTCCTCAATCTAACACACCCGTATCTTCTTAGGAAACCATGTCTTAACATGACTTCATAGACTAATGCAAAACATGACCCATTATCCAGAAGTCTGTTTATCATAACAGGTTCGCTACAAACCCTGTTGGCAGCGACTCTAATGAGCTTGCTCTGTACCATATTTGGGTGGTTAATTACAGTCATCAGCTAATAAACCACATTGCATGCTCAGTTTTTTTTTGTTGTACACCAATGTTCTTAAGAATTGATTACTGTACAAACCAGGAGTCATTACATCTCAGACATGCTGCCCTTCATGTCACAGAAGAGATGTCTACAACTTATTTTCTAACAGTTGATTTCTCTTTTTCTGTTGCAGGGCCTCCTGTAAGTACAAATTCTGCTCATCCAGGTAGTATTAAAGCAACAGCGAATGAACGTCTGCACTTTTTTTGTGCATTGAACATGAAAACGCACTCCTACACGTATGTACACAGTGCATGTCCAGTACATGTGTAATGTGTCTCGGTACACTGTTCAACAAACTGTATCCCAATCCAAAGACCATCTTTTCTCCCACAGCAATAAAACCTTAACACATAGACACACAAAACTGTCACACAAGCACCCACACAGCACTGCAATAAATGGACCACCAAGAGAAGTGTGTGTTTCTGCGTGAGTGTGTGTGTGTGAGTGTGCGCTCAGAGGTGATGGTTCATGGGCGGTGACTTATTAGCAGCAAATTTTTCCCCTCTGTGGGGCTGTAACTTCTGCACACACTCCTATACACAACCACCATTTATGCACACACTTAATATACACTTACATTTAGAAAAACTACAAAAAGGTTTTATCTTGCAATGCTTGGAAATGTAAAAAAAAAAAAGAAATATTCCAGGAATCGCTCCTTTTCTGGATCTGCATTTCTTTGGTCTATACATCCTGTCCTTTCACCAAGTTTCATATAACTGTGCCTGAACTTTAAGCATAATCCTGCCGACTGAAAAGCAATGCAACAAAGAGACACACAAAAATGACATTTACCAATTAAAACTGTCATTATTAGCAGGTTTGTGCACTGAAATATGATAAGCATCGGAAAAAATGACTCGTCCCTCATCACATGTGGCACAGATCAGATATGCAGGGACGGTCAGAGTGCACTCTGCGGAAACATCACACCGGAACTGCACTCAAACTGACATTTTGAAAATCCACTGAATGGTTTTATTGGAGGAACTGGTTTGTGCAGCTGGTTTACCCTAAACATCCATGAAATGATGCATTATATCTTTTCCTGAATGCTTTTCAGACGATAAATCCAAAGCAAGACAGCGGTGATGCAGAGTCACCTGCAGCCACAGAAAAGTAACAGTTTGTGCTGAGAATCAAGGTGTCAGATTTTCCACTGTGAAACAACTTCATATAAATGATATTTTAATATCTCAAAAAAACGCATCATGGTCGAAACACTCTAAAACAGTTCAGGCAGGTAGGTAAACAGTGCCAAACCTGGAGACAAATCCCATTGACGTAAATGTAGTATTAGGTTCGTTTAATGATCATTTGTTGCTTCAACCTCTGAGTGACACCAAAACTGTTCTATGATCCCATATATCCCATAATGACCAAAGGAGTCAATACATGTATGGTGTGTTGTGTGCGGCTGTTTCTGTCCTAACCTGTCCAAAGTGCTTATGCTTTAATCTCTAACCTCACCAGGGCAAGGCTGGACGGGATGGATACCCGGTAAATCTGATTTGTTATTTATCCTGTCACTCTTCAATTGACCCAATCATGTCTGTCATGGACGTCATTCTCTCCTCGGACGCTTTTCTGCTTATTAATTCCAACTTCTTTCACAGCTTTTTTAGGTCTACTGCTTCCCTCTCTGCTCTTTGAAGAAATCTGAAATCTCTAAATACAATCTTGCAACAATTGCTCTATGCACCCTGCCCCATGCGCTTGAAGTGTAGTAAGTCAAACGCACAAAAATTCTACATACAGAAGACGTCTTTTATCATTGACACTCGATGACATGTTGTAGCTCATGTTTTCTTGGCTGCTGTCAAGACAAAGTCGTACATACATAAAATGAACATAAATCCAAAGGAAAACTTTTGAAGATATCATCAATAAACATTAATCACAGGCGTAGAACCCATACCAGTGAAAATGTGAAACACTCATCCAGTATTACAAATCATGCCCTTCAGCTTTAAATTGGGTTTAATATTGTTTGAATAATATACTGTAACTCTGCACATCCATAACAGCTGAATTCAAAGCAGATCTCCGATTCCCCCGCTGAGGAGCAAGGACGTGTTAGTCAGAGATGTGGCGTCCTCTAGTGGATCGTTTGATGACTGACTTTTTCCACATCTACTGAGATAAAACAGCTCATGGCCATGGGTCTGTAGCTGATTTGTGGTTTAGCCGTCATCTAATATGGATACACTCTGATTATTCACCAGATCAGGTCGTATGTGCAGATGGATTCGTCAGGACAGGATGTGTGTTAGGTGGTGCAGCCCTTGGGGATTAGTGTCGCAGGGATTTGGTGTGAGAATGTGAAATGTTTTGCGAGACAGTCGTCCTGCTGTCGTGTGATCCTGCCATCATGGTTGCCATGACAACCCCAGCCTAGGTGCCCAGTGTTGTGTTCCACATCATCTCGTTGTGTCTGTTCTGTGTTGTCTCACTGGGAATTTTGGGAAGTTCTTTTCCCAGGGGCTTTGTCCCAGTCAGATTCCCAGTCTGCTTGGCACTGCACAGCCCTCCTGACGGGAAATGCCTGCTGCTAATTACACACAGGTGGAGTGAGTGCACAGAAAATATGCACACATTTGTGTTTGTCTGCCTGTGACTTTATTCATCTTTGTCACTGTCTTCATTAGAAACCCCAAATGTTTGTTGTTCTTGTACTTTTAAAGTTTAGAACATCTGCTCTATTTATGTTTTTTAAAGATGCACCATGTGGGTAAGCCTTCCAAGACCAATTAGGATAATGAAATCAATCCTTATAGGTCTGTAATTACATAAATGAAACATTATTAAAACCAGAGAAGTTCTGTTTTGTACATGTAAGAGTCAGCTTCCTGTTATGATGCTTATGTGGGAGTATGTAAATAGGATGGTTTGAGAGCTGTATGTATGAAATTACAGTAAAACAACATTAGATTAATCATACTGACAGTTACCATAGATGGTGCATTTCATTTTGCAGCGGCAGAGATGATCAGATTTCTAACTTTGAAGCCTAAAAGGGGCATTTTTCCTGTCGGGTAGCAGTGTTTGTGTATCTGTGTCCATATGTGCAGATGTGAGTGAACTCCATCCAGCCACCCGTAGTTTATGTACATCTCTGTAACAAAGGCCAGAGCTGTGGAAGTGGTTGAAAGTCTGTGTGCTCATGTCAGTGTGTGTCTTTCACGCCAATAAATCAGTTCACATGAACTTCTCATATGGAGAGGGCATGCACACATCAACACAAATGAGTCAAGTCAGTTTCCGGAAAGCACTGCAGTGCTAACTGTTATGCCAGTGACTTGTGCCAGCAAGCTTTTTCTTTCTTTATTTTTCCATTGTTAAAACAAATATCTTGATCACGTTCCAGCACTTTTCTTTTCCTTTTCCTTTTTCACCTTTAATCCCTTTGACTCAAATTGGAGGCAAATTTAAACCTGTAACCCTCAGCAGGCGAGAGCGCTGTACAGATACATGAACACAGCTCAACATATATAGAAATAAGTTTTATGAAAGCTCTGTGCATGTACATATGCATGTCTGCTACTTTGTGAGTGTGCATGAGCTGCATTTCATTCAGGTGGTGTTCACATGTGTCTCAGGCGTTAAGTTAATCAGACTAATGCATGCAGCCGTCCACTTTCACTGAAGTGGAAGAATAATATGATAAACAGTGTTAATGACATGTGGTCTGTGTGTTTCTCAAGCATAACGTTGTGATAAGTGTGTGTGTTTGAGCATGCTGATGTGTGTTTTCTCTCCTCATGTAACCCCTGTCACTTCTTCCTCTCATAAATCACAGGCGAGAGGCTTGAGTTTCAGAAAAGAGCCTTTCCACTGTCAAACAATCCTAGCCCAACACACTGACAGAACAGTGCTGAGGAGTAAACACGCACCCACACACAATTGATTCTCATTCATATGTGCAGTCACCAGCGTGCCCAGCCACTAGCATGTTTACACAAAAGTGCCAGTCTGTGACAGACAGCGGACCTCGCTCAGCAGAAACAGGCCACGGCCTCCATTGTTCAGCCTTCCAGGCCACTGAGCGCAGATTAAAGCCAGACAGTCACCCAACAGCATTTTGGTAATTTTCTGCCCCAAACACACGCTCTGGTATGCTTTTTTGTGCTCTTTAGTTATGGATTCTGCTATTATGTTTTATGTTTTGTTTTGTTTTGTGTTTTTGAAGAAACAAATGTCATATATTACAAATTATGATCATGCAGCTCTGACACAGCGAGAAGCATTCTGAGCGCAAGATCATGAAAGAAACTGGAGAGGAGGCGGAAGGAAATATATCCAAAGGGAAGAAAAGATAATCGTGTCAAAGGATACAAGAAGAGGAATGAAAGAAAAACCAGGGGAGAGTAAAAGTATCTCAAAAGAACGAGTCAGATGTATTCCTCCATCTTCCTTCATTTTGATGTCATGTAATTAAACTTGTTTAAGCTAATGTGTTTGACACGTCACCAGACGTCTGCTCTGAAGTGCAGACACCAAGTTTTCACAATGCATCCTCCAACAATTACACCCTACTGGATAATTACAAGCCTGCACCACAGGGAGTACAATAAAGACAGTAAAGACACACATCACCCCATTTCCCTGGGACGAGAAGACACACGTATGAAAATGTACATATGCATGAAGTAGTTGCACGAACACACATATATAGACCAAGATACAGACAAATGCCCTCCTGCTGGCTTTGTTATTTTCCAGAAATCTGTTTAAAAGCCATCTAATTGGTGGGAATGCTGAGTCCAAACGTTTTCCTTCTGCCCAGGGACGCTGCAGGACAAGATGGTGATGTAGCATAGAAATACACACAAAGAGCCACACACATACACATAAAAAAGGCATTATATCATTTTCCACCAAATTCACTTGAGGTTTAAGTGGTAATCTCAGGCCTATTTTCCCACTTTTTCTTACACTAATCTGCCAGCTTTTCTTTGCTCCTTTTCCTCCTCTCTTATATTCCATGGCCCATCCCATTTGTGGGATGAAATAAAGAGATTTTAATAGCAACAGCTTCTCTCAGCCTGTTCTATTTTTATTTGAATTCCAGCTTTTTTTTTCCCTTGTCTGTTGTGTTGGTTTCTACCACACAGGATGTCTAGAAAGACAATGCAGCTTTGCAAAAAGAAAAACGTAGGATGTATTACAGACCCCACATCAAAATCTAATTCCTCTGGCTCCCATGTTTCTTTTTACTGAGTTATATAAATCCTTCTGGTCTATTTTGACCTTTGATATCTACTAAAATTTCCTTGTGACCTTGCTGATTTAAGGAGGGGTCATATATTTAAAGCATCTTATTATCTGTTATCAAGGAACTTCCTAAACTCCTTCATTGTTATTGAAGTCATTTCTGAGACACAGGAACGGTACAGTTCACAGGCCAGCGTGTGGCTTGTTAGCGGCCATAAATCAGTCTGTTTTTACTCCGCTTCAGACACTGCAGCAGCCGGTGACCTCACCATGTACACCTCGGCTACTCATCCTGACGAGTCTTGAAGGAGCCGGGCCCTGATAAACACTCCCAGATGCATAGATATCACCCAACGTGCACACCCAGACATGGAAATGCACACATACTGTATTTAGCACCGAGTCATAGATCTGCAGACAAAACTCAGGACAGCAGACGGAAATTAGCTTGTCTGCTAAATCTGGTGCGTGCATATTGTTCTTTGCAACTAATGCCAATACACACTGTCCTTTAACTAAATAAATGAATGCAAATAGAAAAACTGGGACATTTTGTAGGCTGATTCAGTCTCTCACATGTACACAAGTGGCATGATAAATTCATTGCACTGCATTTAATAGAGTGGTGAAACAACAGTCTGTCCTGTATGTGGCATCTAATATAGAGCATTACATTCTTACTCCTAACACTCCTCTCAACTTCACACAGAGGTGGTGGAATTATTGCCTTGCGATTGGTCCCAGTCATTTGTTCCACCCTATAGTCTCAGCCACCTACTGCTGATTTCATGAGGGGCCTCAGTCAAAAAGGCAGTGAAAACCTCAAAGTCTTTTCTCGGTCCTTTCATACATCTCTCTTATACAGACTTATGTTTTTGAAGAGATTGTTTTATAGTTGTAGAGCCTGAAAAGGGTGCTCACAAAACATAGCATCATCGAGCCGCACCAAAGCCTCCCCCTCCGTAACGTATTTTTCTCTTCACTATGTTCCTATGCATTTACTATCCATCTATCAAAGCCGCCGGTGATGACACTGTGGTGGGTTTTCACTATGGGATCTCCGGCCTCACGGCACCCAAGGGACGGGTAAAGCATTGAGATGAATAGAAAAGCGTAACTTATGAAAGCTATCCAAGGCCAGAGATGACGAGAGTTAATGATGGCTTCCAGTCGGCAGAGTCGGCGGGACTGCAAAGGGTTGAGCAACCCATGACTCAAGAGACCCTGTAAAAACTGTTAGCTTAACATCAAGTATGGTCGTTAAGGAGGAAGTCAACATTAGCTTTTACCACATACATCACATTAAAGTGTTTTTGGAAAGTTTGATCCAAAAGCCAACTGTTCCTTTACGTTAAGTAGGGATCTAAAGGTTTGGGTCTTTGAACTGACTGAGGTTCTGTGACTGCTGGGCTGTTTTTATGGAGGTAAACAAAGTGGACAACTCCAACTGCTGTTTCAGCACTTGGGTGAGGTATGACAGGGACTAAACTGCCTGTTGGATTATCTCATCACCACACACACACTAAATGTGTGGTTGCATTGCAGATTAATACAGCTGGACCGCATCTACCCACAGCCTATAAGGTTGGACGCCACACTTTAAATCTCAGAATAATTATAAACCACAACCACCTGGAAGCGCCTTAATATCGGAGTCTCACACATGCACACAAATGTTAACCCATATAGTTTAATGGGGCAGGATATCCATGGAGTCTTTGTTCAAAATGTCAAAAACACTCTTCTTTTTTCCTTCTCTTTACTCCAAACTTTCCAATAATTGCAGCTGTTTCTGTCTGTCATTTACAAGCACTCTTTTTACTCTTCTTGGGTTTTTTTTTTTGCCAAAAACACTAAACTGTTCTTCCAAAGCTAAAATCACTTGCATTGTTTCCTGAAAGATATGGAGAAGAGAATGAAACATTGTGAAATGCTAATAGATAGCAGACAGTTTATGATTGTTTTGGAGGACTGTAATAATTTTGTGAGTGATTGAAAACAAACAAATTATCAGACTTATTTTGGACAAAACAGACTAGGTACTTTTCAGCCAGATATTGATTGTTCAGATGATTTGGCTCTAAAAGATGTTTTGTTCTTTATCCTTTCTTTTTTAATCTGTTTTCTGACAGGGTCCTCTTGGCTTGGATGGAAAACCAGTGAGTATTTCTAAAGTTAAATGTATAAAACCTAATCAGAGTGACTAAAGTTTCAGTTCTGACCCTATTATTCTCCTTTCAGGGTTTACCAGGCCTCAAGGGAAGCCAGGTACTCCATCTGACACCCGTTCTTTTGATTTAGTTTCTAATAACACATATCAGTTTCACTCGAGTCAGTCCTTCATGAAGACTTTTTAAGTGTGAATCCAGGTGGGTATTTGGCCTGTGAGACAGGCGATAGTTCGCTATACCTTATCAATCATTTTTACTGTTCCTAAGGGAACGCTGCAGGAGAGTAAAAAGCCCACGGTAGCCATCTTGTTTCTTGTTCCACCTCTTAAGTCATCCCAGCGCTTATGACCAAAGGGAAGTCGTGGCTCAAGCCAATTGAGTGCAGAAATTCCCTTTGCACTTCACCTGTGAGTCCCATCTATCACCCTTACCCTGAAACTCCACAAACACACAGGTGTAGCGTGAATATCGGCAAAGCGGAGCGAATGGGTTAAACACCATAGGGAAAAGTGAGAGAGAGAATAGAGTTTATAAATGTCAACAGGGGCTCTTTAAAAAGCCATTATAGTACACCCCCCACTCCCCACCCCCATCCCTCCCTAGGGTCCCTCTCTGGTCACTTTGCCCACTGAGAGAGGGGCTACTCATCTCCTGAAATGTAAACCGCTCACAGCAAAATGAGAGTTGTTTGAAATTCTCTTCCAGCAAACACCATTAAGCTGTTGTTTCCTGCTCGAGGAGGCCTCAAACGGGGTCTGTCCTTCAGGATGACTCTCTCTCAGGCCCAGGGTCTCTCATAAAACCCCAGCAGGTGTGACACAGACATGACCGGAGAATCCTCACAGGAAATACTTATGGGTGAAGAGAGTACAGGAGAATGGATGATTAGGAAATAAAGTGACATAAATACAATTTTAAAAAGTTTAAGTGAGGTTTGGATGAAGCTTAGAAGTGGAAATGTTGTGTTTATTGGACAAAGAAATAATCGGTGTTGGGAAACTTAGTATAATGATGTAATGTAAAAACTGTTAATGTAACTGTTTTAATTACTTCATCAAAGTAATGTAACATGCAATGACCTTCTGAAGAGCCCCAGTTACAAGCATTTTCACCAAGTTGAGTAAATTTACAGACTTTCCCTGATTTCAGAAGAAAAATAGTCACTTCATCTGTCAACATGGCCATCCATCAATGACACCTTTTGCCAAGTCACAACCCGGCACGGCAGACCATGTAGACCAGTGTGTATTGGTTTGATTTACAAACTACCTAGAACTGCTGAATGACTGACATTTATTTAGATCTACGATTTATAGGAATTGGCCGGAAATATGTGCAAAGGAGGCATCTTTATATGAGGTTGCACAATTAATGTTACATACACATAAATTTTTCACCAAAAAAACTGAGTTGCAGCCCTTTTGGAATGACCAACATTTTGATTAATAACCATAGATTTGTTTTCTCAGTAGCTTTAGAGGTATGTGAAACTAATTCACTATTGGCAGAAATGGAAGAATCATTAGCATTTACAACTTTAATAATTGTGATACAATAAAAACTCTTATTTTCTGGTGGAATGGATGTTTAAGAATGCACTTAGATGTTAAGGTTGGATTAAAGTATTATCAGCAAAAGCCTCAAAAACACAGTTGCCTCTGTAAGTTAAATTGCACAGTGCATATTACATTCCATCAGGTGGATCCTGTGATGAGATTTTGCTGCTTTCAAAGTCAAAAATGGATGTTTACATCGAACGAAAAGGGTTATTTAATATACTATGAAATCATGAGTATTACAATCTTATCCATGCCTTGTTTTTTATTTGCAGTGGAGGATTTACTGCATTTGTTTTCCTGCTTATCTTTTCATTTTCTTTGTTCAACTCCGAACTCCTGAACACAATTAGAGCTCCACTCCAGACAAAATGTCTGCCAGACAAAAATGATGTAGGGAAACGGGGAACGAATTAGAGAGAGGATCTTCAAGGCAGATAGCGTGGAAGATTTAGAGACAGGGGAACTGGGGGGGGACAACGAGGAAAAGTGAGCGTGTGAAACGTAGAATAAGTGAACAGAACTGACAACTTAGAGAATAGAGATGTGAAAAAGTCAACATAGAGGCTGTTCTGCCCGCTGCAGTCACTAAGAGAGACTGTGGCTGAGATCAGAGATGGGTATCTTTGCCTCTGTCTCTGGTGCCGTCACAGAGGTTCTATAGTCAGTCTGAGGTTTGTGGTCACTGGTACATTTGGTGTCCTTGTGCCACTTGTCAGAAGTGGACAGACGGAGAGATGGACGGCAGCGCAACACCACAACTGGCAGGGACTCGCTCATGAGTGTGGCTGGAGTTCATGTGGCTGTCAATCTGACCAGCGCACACTCTGAATGTCATGGAGTGTCTCACATACTGTACATAGACGCACCATCATGTTTCTAGTTAGTGTTCCTGGCATTCCATGTTTAAAGTCGCCCCTTCTTACAGAGAGATGAGTGGAAGAACAAAGGGACGTTTTGCCTTTTCAGTTTTATCTCTCAGAAAAACAGTCTTTAACTTACAAAGACAAATCTTAAAAGGAATTCTTAAATCGTCTTTTCAGTACTGGTGCCGATTTACTGCAAGTCCACGTCATCTGGTCTTTTTGTGGTGATATATGTTCAGACAAAAGTGACTTGTGATTGAGTAATCTCAATGACACGGCTGCATTAAATGGTATTACTGCCTTACGTTATCATTTGATTAAATGCTCCTTGTGGAAGATACTGTGATATACGTTGCTCATGTGATAACTGATTTACGTTGACCAACTGCATCTGATTATCTCCTCCCTCCTACAGGGACCAGCTGGACCCAAGGGAGAAAAGGTATGCTTCAAAACCCTTCCTAGACAAGACAGTGCATCTTATAGACGTATTTATCACATTAATTTATAGACGGACAGCTTCAGAAAGACAGTAATCGAGGCATATACACACTTACAACCGCACAGGTGTTCTCTCCATCGCCCTCCCACATTCACATTTTCACTGCGCTGCCATCAAACCAGCCATAGATTACATGTAGTTATGTAGGAGCTCATATGTCTCCACACATTCTCACGTCAAGGCACTAAACAGGTTTACAGGCCTTCCGCAAGACTCGATGATAGCCAGATGTGTTCCCGCTCTGTGAACTTCTGCCCAACCTAAGATGTTAGCAACCGTAAGAGCTACAAGGCTTGTGCATGTGGTCATTTGTGTATGTGCTGATGGACGAACTTTGTGTGTGTATGTGTGTGTGTGTGTGTGTGTGTGTGTGTGTGTGTGTGTGTACGTGTATATTTTTGCACTCAAGCGAGCATTGCTCC
>JAPTYQ010072097.1:0-24149 GCA_029814465.1 Ostorhinchus cyanosoma
GAAAAACGCCAATTACACATTATTTCAGGCATAAAATGACCTCAGAAACAACATGTAAAACAGAAAACTATTTTGCACAGTGACTACTATGAATTTTCATACTTTAATTACATTTTGTGGTACACTGGTAGTGGTGTTTTCACAGTATTTTCACTAAAGTAAAGGATCTGAATACTTCTTTCATTGCTGTGTACCACTCTTTATACAGTTTGATAATTAGGGCTATCACAAAAATACTTCCACTTCCATCTGCAGGAGGTTTTCTGAGCCAAACAGCCCTTGGAGTCCCTTTTATAGGACAGTGCAATGGCTCTCTGGGGTTATCATCAGTCAGACTGTAGACGCACAATAACACAGACTGGGGCCTGTGGAACTGCTTACTGAAATCAAGGTGATTACGTCTGTTGTGTTTCAATAACTTGCATTTACTGTTGGTTCGCAGATGCAACCCAGAGCCCATCAGGAGTGACAAATGTATTTAGAATATGCAGCGACATGGTAAATAAGACAAGCAGGGCTGATTTACTTTGAGAATATCAGGCCATAAATCTACAGGGCAGCCACAAATAAACTCAATATGGCAGTCATTTAGATCTCCCGAATGTCACGCTGGCTGCCTTCTGTTTAGTGTTCATTGTTCTGTAGCGACTGGAAAGGATTCGCAGCCATCTTACCTCCAGCAGGGGATTTTAGCGCAAGGCAAATAACTATAAAAGGGCTGCTCCCAGTGATGTTTGCTGTTTTAGCTATCAAAAGGCCTTTCCTCACTCTGTGATTTCACACATGAATTCAACAGATAAGGTGGGAGAGCTGAAAAAAAGGGCGGTGGGGGATTGAAGAGGATAAAGGGGTAAACAAACAAATGACTTACTGCCAAAACCTCAATGTCATTGCTCTTGTTCTGCAAATTGCTACCGAGATTCTGCAATCTGGTTTGGATCTGGGAAAGAAGAAGAAAGAGTGAAAGAAATGAGAGCAGAGTGGAAGAAATAATAATTGTTCCCATGATCAAAATGAAAAAGCAGAGGGGGAAAAAGTCATTTTCTCATATAATTGTTTTATAAGCAAACTGTCGGTCTCGCCTAGAGTTAAAGGCACCATGAGCTCAGTGAAAAATGAGCGAACACGGTGAAATGATCTGCTAGAAAACGGAATCTGCAAATATGAGATTTTATTCTGATACACATCCAATTCACCGTAATCTCTGCAACAAAATATATGAACATGAACTAGCTACAATAAGTGATCAAATGTAGACAAATGATTGACATTCACCATTACGCTTTGGTTTCATTTGTTCAGTTTTGTTCGATCTGTAAATGACATGATGTATTAATGAAATGTCAAACTGACCTGAGTCTCATAGCGCCGCCTGGCACTGGAGGAAACCTTTTCTGGGCTGATGACATTCACATTCATGTTGATGGTGCTACTACCCCCATGCTGCTCTGATGATCCTGGAGAGGGAAAAAAAAGTTAGCTTTTTACAATTCCAGAACATTCAGTAAGACTTATTGAGTTTAATTAGAACAGTTTGTTGGCTACCCCTGTGCGCACCAGTACTGGTGTGAAATTTAACACTTAAGTTTCCATTATGGTGACTGGACGTCACTCAGGATAACAAATCAGTTAAATACCACAAGTGCAAATGAAACAGTTGGATCAGTCACACTGAGATCCCACATTCATCACAGATTTTGTGTGCAGTGCTTAGGTGGAGTCAAACCACAGCTGCAGGGAAACAGAAATGCAACTGTCTAAAGCTCCAGTAAGGCTTTAAGGGTAAAAAGATACAGTATAAGGCGCACATAAAAGCTGGCTGTAAAGTAATGAGCAAGGTATAGATCAGATGGTGCCAAACACAGTACCTGACGTGTTCAGCAGTGATCCCTTGGGATTTGGAAGAGACATGCCTTCAGAGATTTCTCTGGAGGGGCATGAGAACAACTTTTATAAGAACAACCCTTTTAAAGGCATCACAGACATCTGAGAAGCACCAAAATGTTTTTACCTGATGTTTCGTTCCTCAAAGAATTTGGTCCGACATTTCTGAATAATGTGGTCCACCAGGTCAGTTTCTGGAATCCGTTTCTCAGACTGTCTGTCCTTCTCAAAGGATTTGACCTGAGCAAAGAAATTGCTTTTACATGTGCTGTTGTATATAGCTTACTCATAATTCTCTCTTACACAAAACAGTTTGGAAAGCACTATAATCTGCACTGCAACACACATAAACCTCGCTCACAGTAACAGATGTTTTCTTTAATAAAAACAGTACACAGCAGTAGTGTATTGTAAAAATATAGACATCAGACCAGATCAATTACAGATATCAATGGATTTTAGACAGTTAAAAAAAAAGGACTGTACAACTGGTTTACCTTCACATAGTTGCCCTCCTTGTCAGAGACCAGAGCCATGCAGGTGATGCCAGCCAGCCTGCAGTGATCCAATAATGTCTCTTGAGACTGAACACACAACAAAATAAAAAGCCAAATTACTCAGAAACACTCTCTGTGGGTCCGTTTAAAGTTAATATCAACTATTTACTTCAGGAAATCTGGTGCACTGATGATGACTTTAACCCTGTTGGTTCTCTGCAAACTGCTGAGAGTTTGAGCCCTCAGGCAAGAGTGCCTTTGTACATCACTCACTAAGACAATCATGTCAATTTAGAAAACAGTGCAGGGTTTTTCTAATTAAAGCCAATTTCATGCTGTGACCAATGCAAATGCTGAAAGCATAAATTAATGCATGGCTGAAATACCATTCAGCTAAGCAAAGGAACATTTCAAAAGAGCTCTTTCTGGAGCAACACTGGACTCTTGCCCTCAAAAATTCCTCTGTAGGGGCAGTTAGGTTAGGTAGAGTTTTGCTTGGAACAAGAATAGTACGCACTGTGCAGGGGCTTACAAGCAAAAGCAATGAGTTTTGAGGTAATGAATTCAATAACGACAGTGTAAATGCAAGTCGTTACTTTGTGTCAACTTAATCTGTTCTCATCAACTTCAGTCAGAGTTTTATCTGGCTCCTTTTTTATATGAGAAAGTGGTAGAGTGGAACAAACCCTGCAGTGTACCACAAGTGTATGCGTGCATGCCACCTCATTTAAGCCTGAAACTCCCTCTTCTCTCACAACTTTCTCATTGACAGAACAAATTAAGTCAAAGGTAAGGGGTTGCCTGGAGGCAGATGGGCAGCTCGGGGCCATATGCCTGAGCTGACCGCATGTGGAAGAGGTTTTCCATATTTGGCTAATAAAAGCTAAAACAGTGGAAACGTCTCTTGAGGACGAATTAAAGCTGCAGAATCAGTATGTTACGGCGCCAGCATGTGAAAAGTGTTAAAAAAAGGCTAGTGAGGCAAAGTGATGGGTGAGAGGGTCTGAAAATGGTGTTTTCACCATTTCAATGCTGGTCTCGGTGCATATAACCCCCCCTAAAAAAAAACAAAAAACCCCAAAACATTAAATGATAGAGGTAAGTAACATTTGGAATGAAATGCCCCATGTTTGCAGCCAAACTCATCCTTTCTTAATTGCTTGTAAGGGCTGAAGGTGGTCAGTCACTTATGTCCGGTGTTAGTACAAAACACAATGAGGACCATTAAAGCAAACACTTATCCAGTACAGAAGTGGAAAGTTAAAGCAACAATAGGTTATAAACAGCAAGGAAGAAAAAACAAAAACCACAAGCAGCAGTGCCAGAGTCGGGGGGGGGGGGGGGGTCAGGAACGCACAAACACAGTTTGTCACATAAACATGAAGAATGTGACCAAGGCCTGGCATTGGGCTCTGTGGACCTGATGATAAATAATTTGGATGCTTTCAAACCCCACAAGTTTAGTCACTCAGAAAGTTTTTTGAAAGTTTGTTGAAGAAATACTATACACGAGTGACTCAACTACTGCAGAGGAGGCTTTGTATTGTTCCATTGAGCCCAGTTAGTGACTTTGAACTGCAGCCACAAAGGACAGCTCATTCTCTGGGATGTTTACTACTTTTGATAATTTCACGTTTCGTCTCATGGGAGGGGGAAGAGCAGGCGTCAGGTGTTGCCCTCTGTAGGAGAAATGATGTAACTACCACTCCATGGACAGTGGTGTTCTATCTGACAATTATTTTTTCACAGGTCCGGAAACAACAGAAAGGGAGGGCCTTACAATACTGAGAAGTGCTTCCTTTAGGGTATATTTAGACTTCGGCCTTAATGCTTTTGACTTAAGGTTCTTTCTTATATTTTTGCATTATCGCACTGTGTTTTTGACCTTTGTGACATGATCTTTTCTTGAACTTTTCTTTGGGCAAATGCTTTGAATAGAAAATGCCTGGTAAAACTGAGATTTATTCAAAATAATGGCACTATAAATACAAGCCTTTCAAACTAAAACCATTAGTCACTACATGTCTATGGCAGTAACTAATGATTATTAATAGATTATTTTCTGATTAGTTGATTAATCCATGTAAAATTCGCAATAAAGAATCATAATTTCTATCATTCTTTCCAACTGCCGTTCACACATTTGTCATTAAAACTAGTCTCTATTTAATTAAAGACAAGGAGTTTTTTTCTCCAGTAGAAAGAAAATGTTTTGTTGCATTGTTGTAGTATCATGAGTTCATACTGAAAAATGAAAGCCATCAATAATTTTTGATTAGCTCACTTAAATGTATTAAATTAAATACATTAATTTAATATCATCAGAAAGTCTTAAATCCAGCGTGCCTAGTAGTGCAATCCAACATAATTGGGGAATGAAGGTAAACAGTGTAAACCACAGATACATCCCACACAAATTGACATATTTACATAATGAGACTAATCGATTGCATGACTGTATCGTTACAGAGCTGTTTATTAAGGTCACTAACCTGTGACACGTCATAGGTGATGTCTGCAGAGACGCCTGTGCTCCAAAGCTTCTGGACAACACTGATGGCTCTGGACATTGAGGAATGACCCACTGGAACCACTAGTGCATCACAGGAACTCACTGGTGGCTGATACAAAAACACCAGAGATCATTAAAATGTTTCATTAGGCAACAAAAATTAAAGGGATCATATTTTACTAAACCCACTTTTATTAGTCTTTGGTTCATTTATTTGTGTATTTGGACCCTAATAGTTCATACAGTTTGAATTTGAACCCTCCAGCTGCTGCAGAGCTATCTTTACATTCATTTGGGCAAAAATCAAGTGGATTTCTACAACCTGTTTGAACTCCTTCTTAATCTTTTATGTTTATAACTAGCTACGTTACGACATTTGCACATATATGATCAAGACTTCTGATGAACAATTCTCTAAGTAGGACATAACTGTAAGTCAGCAGCAGTGGTTGTCGTCCAAACTAAAAATATGTCTAAACTTCAAGCCGATTACCTCAAATGTTCAGTTGTGTTTGTAAATACAACCAACAAGTGGCTGAATGGGACAAAGAAGCACATTCAGCAACCTGGAGGGGGTGGGGCGTGAAGTGGCTCATTTGTATTTAAAAGGCCAGTGCTCAAAATGACCCTTCTCCTGTCATTAGTCAGAAATAGGGTTGAAGATGGGCCAATTCAGGGATGAATTCAGACCCAAGAATAACATTTACAATTTATGTAGACCACAGGGAAATGTTTTAAAATGCATAATTCCATTAAAGAAAGCAAAAGATCACTCCTTTAAAAGAAACACTCTGTGATGCCATGACCTTTGATAAAGGGCTTGCGTAAAATGACATTTCAGTGTTCTCTGTATTTAGATCTACATGAAGTTTCCTGGGCACATCATTTCAAATCAGTTCATAATCATAAAATACAGAAAATGACGCACCTCCAAAAATAACCTCATGGCGTCAAGACACCCTGTGATCATAGTTATTAACATGTTGCTAAAAGTAGCAGTGTGGTGGCCGGCTGCTGAAATAAGGCATCATTAAATATGAAACATCTGTCTGCTGCTCCGTCATTACAATAATTAGGAATGCCAGATCCTGTGTATGTGTGCATGTCTGTTTCTCTCACTGGTTCCTCCATGCTGGCCAGAGCAGCACAGACTTTGTCCAGAGCCACACTGGCCCCGACGGCAGCCGTGACCGGGGCTGTGGAAGCTGGCCCTCGAAACTCCAGGATCTATGGCACAGAATCAAACCACATAATCATAGGATATAGACTGAAAAGCCAAAAAACTAATGAAACACACAACAGCTCCCATGTATTTGGAATAGGAAAAAGTACAGATCACATGCATTGTTTAAGATTTTCTAAAATATTTTTTGTTTTAATATGTGGAGTGTGGAGGACTGATAATTTAGAGTAAAACCTACCAAATGGTCATAGCGTCCTCCAGCTGCCACTATGTCTGGTACAGTTCGTTTCCGTTTTCTGATGAAGGCAACAAACTGGAAGATGACCCCAGAGTGGTGTTGAACCTTGTATACTAAGCCTAAGTTGATCACAACCTACAGAGGGGAGGAAACAAACACACGCACTCTTTAAACCCAGTAAATGTTCTATTTGGAGGTGGGGTTGTATGAGGTATTCATCCATAGCTAGTCCATCATCTAAAGTTGATAGTGGGCAGCACATGCACAGGTTTGAGAAACATACTGGCCAACAGCTACAAAACTCAACATCACCTTAAAAGTATTCAATGCTGAGCAAAAATATAAACACGTCATGTTCAATATTAGTGTAACACCAGACCTGTGGCCCAAAATGACCTCATGATTTCGTATAATTGTAAAATATGGTTAAGTCTCTTGATATGTAAGCAAACTTTGCGTCCATCTCTGTGAGTGAGCACTTGCTCAGTGATCCAGTGATTCCACCCACAACACAGCTGTGGCCTGTCCAGATGCTACTCAAACAGTGTTAACAGTATTAAGGCACTCCTTATACTAGGGACAATAAAAGGACACCCCAAAATGTCACATTTCCTCAGATGTCACCATGCCACAGATTTCACAATTCATGCAGGAACACTCTGTGTAACCCTCAAAGAGGAGTGGAATAACATTCCACGGGCGACAACTGACAATATTGTCAACTTGATGAGAAGACGATGTGTCGCTCTATGGGAAGAAGCCAATGATGGACACAAGATACTGAGTTGAGATTTCTTCCAACCAGCCCCCACTGTGGCCACATGAATGTCCCTGAATGCTAGACGCCACTATCGTGTTCTAGTGGACAATCATCTGTACCACACTGATCAACAAAATTGTGTGCAATGTAATATATTGTGCAACACCTACTGCTATTAAAATTTAAAGTGTTACATGGTGCGTTTATATTTTTGCTCAGTGCATTAGAACATGTTCACTCCTTTACCTTGCTCTTAGATATCCCTTTCGTAAAGGGAGCAGACACCCTGTAGTGCTTTCAAGTCCAATAGATTGCTTTAACAGAAATAATCATTTTAAGTTGCAGAACCTGGCAGCTGCAGGTCTGCTACTACCTCCATGCCACAGTTTGGTGTTTTGACACATTAATTGAGATCCAAATAACAGAGACATGTGATAACAAAAAGACCAATATAATGGAGGGAGCCACTAACCAGCAGCTCTGCTGTTCTTCAAGGAAAACTATGAAGTGAACAATGTACTCTGAGGGAAAAGGCTGTTTAGCGACGGTGAACTGCTGAAAATATAATAAATACAGAGTACAATTCAACTGATGTAGAGTTCTTTTCAGGCGTGAAATACCATTTTTGCTGCCTCGATCCTCAGTGTTTCTTTAGTTCCACACCTGTATTTCAGTCTGCTGTCCTAAACTATGGGTGTGCAAACCACCAAGTAATATAATGACCATGGATGAGTACAAAGTACCTAACCCTTTAACCAGAATTTACCCACCCTACATGAGTTTAACGACATTCACATCACCTGCAGTTTAACCCCCAGCCTCCGCAGAAGCATTGTGAGCTCCTCCAGGTCCTTGAGGCCCTGCTTTGCTAGCTGTGTGACGGCAGTCTTCTGTTTGGTGAGCGATGTCAGCAGCGGCGCCAAGTCCTGCAGATCCCCCTTCTGTTCTATGTATTTGTACAGAGTCTGCAACTGGAGGTAACACAGAAGGGGAGACCCTGATATGTCTGACTGCGTTTAAGTGTGCTGCTGCTGCAAGATGGATTGTTTTTACAGTTTCAGTAGACACTTACACTGTTGGTTGACAGAGAAAAATTGCAGAACTTTGCCTCCACCTCACGTTTGGTCAACTTTTCACTCTGCAGGAGACATTTTAACACTTCTATATTTGAAAAGAAAAACACTCGCACACAGGTTCATACCAAATTATATCAGTATCAAATACACAATGTGGACGACATCTGTGATACATGTGTGTTCTGCACTGACCATAGCATCACACAGTACGTTGGAGGCCTGGCTCAGTTTGTCTTCAGGGACTCCACTGTGGAGCAGGATGGCCTTCAACAAGCTGGTGTGGTTCAGGTAAATGTTATAGTTCCTTTCCTGCAGTCACAAAACACACCTTTAACCACCTCAGCTGCAATTAAAGTCAAAACTATGAGCACGACTGTACAATGAGCCTCAGTGAATAATGATAGCTGTGTCCTGTGACCCTCTCATTCTGTCTGACTCACATATTCTTAAAAGTTTTCACACAATGAACTGAGTGCTGGACAGGACCAAAAACAGGATCTATGTGGGATGACCTAGAGGCCAAATTCTGAGTTGACAAGGTTCATAAGACATATATGGAGAGCTGTGTGGACAGGAAATGGATTGTACTGGGAGGGAAGGAAGTGGACTGAGCTGTGCGTAACAGATTGACTGTGTAAATAATGAATAGAGTATAAATCTGTAAGGCTGTCACATAATTTGGAATGTCAGGAATGTGAGCAGGAAGTGAAAGAGGAAAAAATGTCAAAAACAACATCACAGGTTGGGATGATGACATAAGTAGAAAAGTAAAGAACAATAACACATCCCGCCTGCTAGCAAACTGTTCTGTCTGAATGTGAAGACAGAAGAGCACAAACTGTTATTTTAGTAAATCAAAGTGAACCTGAAGTGCAGGGAATTCCTGAACTATTTCAGAGATGGTGTAGATGGTCTCTGCGTCGGGGAGCAGGCTGTTGGTGACTGGTGTGATGATGTCAAAAGCACATTCCAGAAGCTCCCTTGGATGTGCGCGATCCAGCTTTCTGGGTCTGAACACACGTTCAATGCTGTATCTTAAGAAATATGCCATGAAAAAAAACAACAGAAATGTTGAAGATACAGTCAGGGATCTCATGTGCCTAAATACTGTCTGTGTTTAATGAATAAAATTTACCTTTTCAGATGTGTTATATTGTTGCGGGCCACAAATCTTGAAAATGCCATCTAAGGTAGGAGAGGTGAGACATAAAGAAAACTCAAAGTCATTAAAATTCCACTTGAAGAACCTCTACTTAAAGCAAAAACACTAAGTAGTGTGAAGTTGGTGAAGGTGGAGTAAACTAAATTAATAGAAAATAAAATTAATAAAAGGTAATTCAATAATATAAAACAATAACTGAGCAACTCAGTCCATAAAATACAAACCAAGCACCTCAGCTAAAATAAGAATAGCTAGAAATTAAATGTGATAAACTAACACACTACTACATGTACTTTTTTCAATCTCAATAAAAACAACCTGAGACTGCAACACAGTCCTATCATTGGAGCAGACATGATAAACAACAGATTGTGCACAACAAATGAACACAACCAAGTACCTCTGTTCTTTCAAAGAGGGAGGACTACCTCACCTTGGCATACAGTTCACAGTATAATGTCAGTGAAGTACATCCTAGTCTGCAATCAATCACAGTGTGGAAACAACCATTTAGACCGCAGGGTTTCCTGAAGTAGCGAGATCATAAGGCCACTGCTGATTGCAGCCTCACACTGTGTGCATGTGCTACAAAAATAGATGTATAATTGGAGTTTGTGTGCAAGCAGGGTCATGCACACCTTTGTGTGTTATGTGTGCGTGTGCTGGACTCACCCGGAGGTCATAGGGCAGTGTAACCAGCATTCCACTGTGGTCCATGAAGCAGGCCAACTCACTACCTTCGTACAACTTCCTGTTTCTGGGAAGGAGCAGCGGTGTCTGAAGACGCACAGCACCTGAAGATAAACATCACATTTAACAATAACATCTGCATAAGATAACATAACCCTCACCCTTAAAGAAGTGATGCATGTGAGCAGATACAAACTGAGCACAAACAAATACGTACAGCTGGACATCATCAGCAGTGTGCACAAAAATAACACAAGCACCTGCACAGAATCTGTGCTGCCCAACAGTGCAGTTATTGTTTAACCGCCAATCACTGGAGCAGATGTTGGGATTCCTAAAATGGGCTTACAGTGGGTCAGAAGTCCAAGTGGGGTGCAGCGGAGAATCAACAAAGTTTCACGTTCACACGCACAGTTACGCACAATACACAGGCGTAACGTACTGACCATGTTTCTTGAAGATCCTGGTGATTGTTTCATGCACATACTGCTGCAATTTGGCGCTGTTGAAGCTGAAGCTGCCCTGGAGGGAGACCAAACAAACAGCCTCTGTTAGGGATCAGGAGACATCAATTAAGTACAAACAGTTGGCCTGTTCTACAGCCTAGAAGGTGGAGGCAGCACAGAGGGAGCAGAGGAGCTGGTGTCATCATGCATTTATCTACAGTGACCTCTAAAGGCAGTGAGGGGAAGTATTTGGCCCAACGCCAAAAGATTATCATCTATGAAAACCCTGAGCCACATAAGTTTGAGCAATGATGAGACTGTATTCTTACAAAAAAAAGCATTTGCTGAGAAAGGAGGCAGCATAAAAATAAACTTTTTGGTGATGTAGTATTTAATACTATTTTACTAAAAGTACAGTTTAAAAAAGCAAACTATATTGTATTACTTAGTTATAACTCACAATATATTAAATTGTAAGTTCTATATTTTGATATGTATAATATCACCTGACCCTTGTCAACAGATGGTCTAACAGCAGCCATACCTTGTGTAGATCTATGTCATATGTGTAATCCATAACAGGGGTGGTGTTCTGGGCGAACAGCTGGCCCACCATGGTGCGGTATGCTTTGCCGTTGACATTGGCCATGGTGTGCTGCAACACCTCATGCAGCTCTGACTCCTCCATCTGGGGTGGAGGCAGCAGTTCACTCTTTAGGAGTTCTTGCGCAGTGGGACGCAGGGCCGGGTCATGGTTCAGCAGCCATTCTATTACTTTCCTCTGAAGTAACAGATAAAAACAGGAGACAACGACCTGGTTTTCCATTGTACCACTGAAACTTTAGAACAAATAGGAAGAAAAAGTCACTATAGAATATTGCTATGCTACTGTAATTCTCACCTGCGTTCCTTGTTCATATGTATGAAAGTCCTCTGGGAAATAAATGGGCTCCTACAATGTGAAAAGAGAGGAGTTACATAACAAACCAGTTTCAGAGCATTAAATTATTACCAACTATCACAACGAACGTACTGCACGCAGCTGGCTCAGGACTGAGATGCGCTCGGCTCCAGTGGTCATTGGGCGGTAAGACATCTCAAACAAGATGATTCCCAGGCTAAACAGATCAACTTTCTAATCACAGACAAAATGAAACAAAAACAGGCTTCTATTAACTTAAAAACTCAGCAGTAGATTTGATGGATTGCAGCAAACCTCTGAACTGAAGTAGAACATCAAAATCTGAACTCTTACCTGGTTGTAGGTAGCTTTAGTGTTTCCTTGAACCTCTGGACTTACATACAGGGCAGTGCCCACCATCCCAGTCATGTTTCCTACAGTTGCCAGAGATGCAGAAAGTGTGAATGTCAGATAACATAGTAATCTATAACCAGTTTTGTGTCAGTATTTTCAATCTGTGGTCACCTGTTGGGTCGGATTTGGTCATTGCTGCAGAGCCACTCTCTTCCACTTCAAATTTACCTGCAGCCTGAGACAAACACAGCATCTCCATTAGTTCATGTTATCTTGTTGGTTTTATACAGCTGCAAATGCTGAATTAATTATCTGGAACACAGTAAATGCAGTTTGAGTGTTTTACATAAAATCCTTAACTCCACACTCCTCCACATTGTGAAGCTGTTAACCGTTTGCTGACAGTAATGCATACCACATTAGCAGGATGGTCTGTAGCCAGGCCGAAATCTCCAATCTTCACATGGTCCTGTGAGTCAAGGAAGATGTTGACAGGCTTCAAGTCCCTGTGAATCATGCCCTGAGAGGAGGATATATTAAGAAACACAAGTGATTAAAAGCATCCCCGTTACCTTGTTAATATCTGTGTTACTTTTGTGGTTTTAGCATAAGAAAGCAACATATACTAAAGTATAAAAATGAACTCTGACTGCAAAAAACTTTCAAACTTTTGAAAGTAGATTCTATTTGACACTATTATAATAGTAGAAACCTGGAAGATTTAAGGATTTGCAAAAAAACCCCAAAACATCAAAAATTAGCTACAGGCAGAGTCCCTTAATCGAAGTCATGTGCCTCACAAAAAACATATGCACACACCTGCTCATGGATATAAGCCAGGCCATCAAGGATTTCCCTGAATAGTCTCCACAACCTAGTCTGGTCCTGGTGCAGCCCATGGTCTATGGTGTCTCTTAAGGTGCTCTTTTCACAATATTCCATCTGCAGGGCACACGGGACATGTATTACAGTGCTTGAGAGACCTCTAGTGGGGAAAATGGAACTTGAAGTTAAGGAATACCTGAATATACAAGTAATGTGCAATGAGCAGTAGTCGATCTGAGTCTGCACTCTCCGTTGTGTCTGTAACAGGCCTTTTGCTTGGCTCAACCTGAGATGGACACAACAGTATTTGTAACTCTTGTCAAAACACAGGTTAATCAATAATAAAAGGAGTAAATATTCAACCTGTGACATCTCATCGATGCTTTCATCGCCATTGTCAAAGATGATATCACTCCTTGAGTCACTATCTGATGGTCTAAATGTGAGAAAATAAAACCAACACAAAGTTGATGAAGTAAGAGCAGGTTGTAAAGGTGTAAGTCATGTGGAGTTAAAACCAGTAAAAAAAAAATACTTACAAAAAAGAGGCACCGAACACATCTTCCTCATCGTCGTCATCCTCGTCGTCACTTGAGTGGTGTCCGCTACGCTTTGCGCTGGAGGATCTCTCAATGGATGTGGACCACTCCACCGAGCTGGACAGGGCCGGAGGAGGGGCGACGTCCTCCACGTCGTCTGGGAGGCCGAGCTCATTGAGTCGCAGCATAGGCTGTCTGCCCTGCGGGGGTTTGTCGGGTGTGCTTTGTGGCTCGGAGCTGTCAGTGTTGCTCAGCACACCCACCGAAGGCGTCTCATGCTTTTCGATCCACGCGTTGTAATAGCGGACGATGTTTTCATGGTTGAGGCGGGAGAGCAGAGTCACCTCTCCTTTGATGCGTCTGAACTGCTTACTGGCCGGGTTGACCTGGATGCGCTTCACAGCATAGTAGCAACCGTCTAATTTGTTCTGAACCTGGAGAGGCAAAAATACAGACCCCATTAAGACCTTATGATAAGATTCATCTGTGCATTAGATCTCAAGTGGCCAGTAGGTACTTTGTCTGTTCACATCTAGCATTAAAATGGATCCAAAAGTGATATTGAGGGATTGCGATTCAAGCTGGTTGAAAAGTTTCTTTGTAAATTTAATTCAAAGTGCTGTTTGAAGTTTAACAGTGGCATCTTTTGGAGTAGAGTGCTTTCTTGCCTGTTATTTACTGCATAAATTGCTATGTAACAACACAATTAAAACTAGAAAATCTGGGGATTTCTTACATGACGTACTTACTGATAATTGAATTTTCATGTCCTTCAAATATGTTCATGAATTTCTCCTCGATTATGGGAACTATGAAAAACAATAGTGATGCACTCTCCACCACTGCAGTTCATGCAGCACTATACATGCAAAACACTAGCTGTACACCTTAGTGCCCTTTTTGAACTTTTCATATATCTTTCACAACTTTTAACATGCAAAGTTTCAAGTACACACACGCCCACTATGTAAAAAAAACAAACAAAAAAACAACAGTGAGAAAAAAAAAAGACAGAGAATTCATAATGGCATTTGTTGCCTGTATCATCCAAGTCCTCAGTTACCTTAATTACAGCACCAAAGGCACCTTTCCCCAAAAGCTGCAACTCCTCAAACTCATTAAAGTAGCGAGAAAACTGCCTCTGCACTCCAGAGCTGAAGGGAGCATTGAGGATGTGGCTCCGTGGGATCACTGACGATGCAAAGTCCACAGCTAAATCTGCAAGATGAAGGTTTTTATACAGTGAGCTCATCGATAGTCTTTAAGGTACTTTTGATTTTGTTCTCATTTCTGTGATAGAAATCTTGCAACCAGAATAACTTATGCTGGGGGGATTCTAAGGAGACTCTCAGATGCCTCATACAGAAGCAATTACGGAAGCAAACTCAATATTGAGGGAAAAAGACATGAATACACGAGTTCAATATAATGTAATGATACTCTGTTGTTTCATGTTTACATATTTTATATAGCTGTATTTATCACCTTCTGGGCTGGCATCTTGGTACTGTGGTGAGTTTTTAGGTGATGGAGGCTTAAGGAAGGAGTGATCCAAGAGCTGCTGAGTTGTCCAGCGTTCCCCATCATTCAGACACACACACCTACAGCACAGACAAATGTAACAAATGGGTCCGCTGTGGTGTAATCTCCAAAAAAAACCACATCTATAATACTATTATAAAGTGCGTTAGTGTTCAAAGTAAAACAGGCATATAGAATAAAATTACAAATTTTCATAGTCTAAAAGAACGTATCACTTTTGGTAGAAAATATCTGTTACTAGTTAAAATTAGCTGCACTAAGAATGAATGAGACTGTAAAACATATTGGCCTAATGCATTTTATCAAAGTCACATTACATTTAGCCCATTTATACAGCTTGATTTATGAGAAATACTGTGTTGAAAAGCTTTGAATTTTTCCAGGCTAACAATAACATCCATTCATTCATTTCTGTGTATGAGAATCTGACCACTAGCTTTTGTGTCAGGGACTATATTTATGTTGTTATATCTCCTACTTTTCATTTCATCAAAATTATGTTACAGCTACACAGTAATGTTAAGGTTTTTTAACCCTTCTGCGCCCGCTTTACACCACCACAAATGATGAAATAACCCAAATTAAAAGTAAATGCATGTTACTTTCCAGTCAGTGAATGATGGCAATGAACTCAAATGAATAAAAAACAGTGCTTGACAAAATATGGCAGTTCAATGTTTTTGGACATTTTAACAACATAAAACATAAACCATCCATACATACTTATGGAGGAAGTCCTGGAAATCTGCAGGCAGGCTGGCTGGTACCGTCACTGGATACTCCTTCACCTCTTTACCCTGGCTCAGAGCTAACAGCATGAGCCCCAGGTTCCACACGTCTCCTTTTTTGCCCGTCTTCGTTGGCATGGCTGTGTCCTCTGAGAACCGTACATGGGCTTGTTCAAAAATGTCTTCTTTGCAGATATCGGCAAACCTCTTTGATAAGCTGTAATCGGTCAGTCGGATATTGCCCTCAGCATCGACCAGGACACTAGAGGCCCCCAGCTGCTTATGAACAACGGAGTTAGAGTGAAGGTAGTCCAGGGCTGCGAGGAGCTGGGCTGTGTACTGGCAGAGTTTATCCAAAGGGACAGGGGTGTGGCTGATTAGATTTTGGTTCAAGTTGATCCCAGCCACATGTTCCACCAGAAGGTTGATCACAAGGCAGTCTTCTTTCTCACTGGTGCTCAGCGCTGTGTAGTGCACCAGGTTTGGATGCTCCAGACGGAGGAGGGAGTTGAACTCATTTTCTGCCCCATGGATCTACAGTAGAACACAGCAGATGGGCAAGAAAATCACATTTCACTGCATGTTATTCAACCACTTCTGCAGCTATCAATAATATGAATTAACACATCTTCTCAACTTGCCTGTTTTTTACAGTTCTCAATCTTTCCTTTCTCCTGACTTGTGTAGAACTTTCCAATCTTTTTGTTCCAATGCAGTGACCACTCATAGATCACTGCAAAGTCTCCAGAATTAACTTCAAATCCATAGTACACACTACGGCCAAGCCGCTCACTTACACCTACAAGAAACATGAACAGATGAAAATATATATTGAAAAAAAAAGCTTAATAGAATAAGTTTATGCATCTATGCACCAGATAGTCTATATCTTCTCACCCAAGCTTTTCCCTCTGTGGACACCAAGATCCCCAAAAGTGCTGCTGCTAAAGTGAAGAAGCTCCTGCAAGCGATGGTTGTCTTCATTGATGGTGTCACGCCTGATAGAAGAAATATATGCCATGAAATACATACTATGTACATTTCTTATCTTTTGACACAAAGGCATTTCCTCTGGTATTATACCAATGTGCTTCGTACCTGTGGCGTGAATTTGAGGTAGTTCGGCGACGATTACCGATACCCTTCTTGATTTCTGACAGTTCAGGAGGAGTTCCACATGGGCTGGGTGGACTCTTCCCAAAAGCACTAGTTGCAGGATGTGTCTGCTCCATACTCTCAAATCGCTCCTGAATAGCAAGAACACAGAACAACAGATATATAATCACAACGCATGTGTTGCCTACAGTATTTACAGGATAAGCACTGTGTGATGGATAAATGTTGAAACCATGTGAATAAGGCACCTGTTTGGCTATTTCCTTTCTTCTCTTTTCTTCCCGTTTCTCCTCTTCTCGTCTTTGGATTACAGCCATGATTTCTTTTTCCTAAAAGAATGGAAACAACCTCAGTCAATATCTTGTTTCCTCTGCAAACACAGAGGTGGGTTATATTTAACAAAGCCTACCTCCTTTCAGTCATTAAAAATTACCACTACTTAATAAAACGTATCCATTATTTAAGTTTTCTTCCTTACCATCTCCTCCTCCTGTTTACGCTGCTGGTCCATCTTCTGCTGCTCCTCCAAGGCTCGTTTCTCTTGCTGCCTCTGCTGGTTCTTCAACATCTCTTCATGGAAAGAGCATGATGGCGGCTTGTTGTGCTCACTCAAGAATCCTTGGATATAGTCAGCTAGCTCATAAATCATCACCTACAGGTAAAGAAGCAAGCAGGTTATAAATCCCAAACACTTGTAAGTGATTCATGTGTTAGTTATGTGCTTGTGCATGCTCACCTCGCCACATCGTGCTGCTGCCAGCTTGGTGATTTCACTTTGAAGGTTCTGGAGGGTTTCATTGGAGAGACCTTTGGCATTTTTAAGCTCCAGATTGGGAGGCCTGTTAATGTCCCAAGATACTGTGTTATGAATATAAAATAGTCACTAAGACAACAATGAGACAAGCAGATCATATGGATGTATTTGGCTGAAGGCCCAACAGGCATGTGGGGCATTTGCCATGATGCTCTGAAAGCCTAGTTTGGCAGATAGGTTACATTCATACTGTAAGCCTTGGTACTCAAGCTGAACATATTGATCAAGTACTTTAAAAAAAATATATAATTCACATGACTTATTAAAAATGTAGCTAATATCAGACTCCAGTGTGAATTTGAAAAGGTTATAAAGAATAATAACAAAGATGTTACCAACAGCACACTGTGTATGAAAGAAAAATGGATTATACTTTATGTTGATGTGCAGTGGAAGCCAGACAATGCATGAACAGATGATAATGAGCATAAGGATATGGGGGAATATGTGCCTGACATGGACAGTTAAGAAAGCAGAGTATACAGTATGGCTCTTCCTTCTGTATGTGGGTATGGAAGGTACAAGCTGAGAGTGATTGGATAAATCATGAGCTATTGTGAAGTCAAAATTGAATTCTGGTAAAATTGATAACAGTGAACACTGAAAGAAGATCACAATCTAAAAATCTGTAGATCTAATAGACATCAGACTTGGGTAATGACCCAATCAACCCGTGACAATTGTAAAAATCTGATTTATACTTATTTTAGCACTTTTTGCCTGCAGACTAAAGACAGTCTATTTTTCCTCTAATCATGTGAGCCAATGATGAGAATACAACAGTTCATGCACAACTAAGTCATTTATTTAATAATGATATTAAGCATAAACTAACTCATTCTAATCTAACTGCAAACTAACCGAAAAACAGTTGTATTCCATCTGCATGGGTTCACGTGATTGGAAACAAAATTCTATTTGTACAAATCTAGTTTTTAAAGCTCCACAGTCACTTGCCTTCGAGTAAAATTAGCTTATCTTGGAGACTGCAAGTCAAGTTGGAGTAACCCTGCACTGCATTGAACCCACAGTAAAGGTCAGAGGTCAGTACTCACACGTCTGGGTATGTAGGTGGGCATTTGACCTGCAAGTCCACAGTCACGTAGCATTCTTGCCCATTGTTTAGCCCATTGGGCCGCAGGCACAAATGCACCTCTGGAGGTCTTTTAACCTAAAATAGCAAAAGTACCCTTCAATTAGTGGGTTTAGCAAAGTATGCAACATGTCAGCTTTCTCCATCATTAGCTCCCTGGACCAGAAGCATCTGCTAGCACCTCCCCCTACCTTCCATGGATCCTTGAGCCGCAGATCCTGGAAGTCATCTCCAAAGATAGATGCGAGAGCTTCTAGTTCATTTTCCTGCTGCACCGTGTAGTCGTCTGTCCCATCTGTTGGAGTGTGCTGACTGCTCATTCTTTTAGTTCAACTACATGGCAGTCCTCCTGTTCTGTCACACACACGGCCGTCGGACAGATTGAGAAAGAGGAAGAGGTTTCTATCTACAAGCCTGACCGCTATTCCACTCACTGCCGCCCTCTCTACATTCCCCGCACTTTTAAAAGTCAAACTTTAACAGTCTGGGGAATTATTTCATAAATTAATCCAGCCTTGACTAACTTATCAGAAAAGCGACCACAACAGCACTGTAACTGGCGCATGGCTGTTGTGAGCCGTGTCGCAGGTAAAACGTCATCACGTTTGAATATGTCACTAGAGGGCGACATAACCCATGAACTGAACAAACTGGTGACGAGGCTGTAACTACAAGAAACAAAATGGACTAAGGGTCTAGGACGACTGTTTCTTATTTGTGAGAATAATCATATAATAAAAATTTTAATATTTTTTTAAATTATTATTTTAAGAATTAGTAGCCCTTGTGAACCATCTAATTTACTATCCTCTAAGGACCCTTAAACCAACAATATATATGCACAAAAACTGCCATAAAATCTTCATGTGCATATATTTTTGTCGTTTTTTCTATATAAATCTGTTGAATCACTTAAGCTCTGCAAAAAAAAAGACAGTTCGATATTTTTTAACCCTTTGAAACCCAGTTTTAATATGTGACAGTGACAAGAGTGATATTGTTGTTTGTAAAAAAACAAAAAAAAACAAAAAAAGGAATTTTTTAAATATAATAAATATTGGGGTGGGTAGGGGATTGCTAGTGATTAGTGTTGGATATGTGAACATTTCTTTGCATTAGTATGTTTTACAGGTTAAAAGTGGTCATTTCAATGTATGTCAATGAGGCATTTTCATGAGGTCCTGATATGTTTGATAGAATATAACACAACATCCCTTCACCATGTATTTTATATAATTCCAAATATTTCTTTTTTTTCTTTTTATAAAACAACTGGCATCATGTATTCAAAGTGGTATGTAAACTCTGGTGAATAAAATCCTGAAAATACTTTAACATTTGGTAGTTTTGAGCCAAGCTGAAGTAGTTTAAGAGATTTATGCAGAAAAAAGTATAATAATTATAGGTATATGATGATTTTATAGCTGCTGTTTTTTGTCTGTTTGTTTTGTTTTTATTTTTGCATAAAATTTTTACCACACGGGTACCTAAAAGATACAAAAAGTGTCTGCAACAGATAATAGACCTGTGAGACTAGATGGCATTACATTTAGTATATATAAAAAAAGAAACAATCCTGCAGAAATCCATGCCATGAGCTGTAATATAACCCTAATGATCACCAAATCAGAAAACAAAAATGTGCAGAAATGGCCTAAGGGTAAGGGTTAACGTTAGGATTAAAATAAAGTGCTGATCTTGGGATGTGAGCCAGAAATGGTAGATTTATTCAGATCCTAAAACACTGTGAAAATACTCCACAAGTCAAAATGATGCAAGTATTATCAGCAAGATGTATTGTGTTGAGACTACTGTGTAGTAAAATGGTCCCTATTAGTGTTTTACTGTTTTATGTTGGGAATCAATCAATGAAGATATGAGATCTAAAAAGTAACCCCGGTTGTCAGAAAAATGTATTATTTACACATTTTGAGGTTGAATTCATTGTTACTGGGAAGAAAAGACTGATCATGAGTCATAGATCCTCTTTTCTGTATCACAAATGTGTTAATCTGATGCATTAAAGTGTATTATTCTTTGTCAGGCAGATATCTGTGAGATGCTTCAGCTGCATCCAGCTATCTGTTCGGATACAGACAAAATAAAGCTATAAATAGGAGATTGTGGTATCTGGTGGGGCAACAAATGTGGAATGCTCACACATGTATTAATATAAATAGCTATGATCTAAGTTTGTGTGCATACTTACATATTTTTATCTTAGTGTCATTCTTCTTAATTCAAAGGTCTGAATCTAAACATTTTCCTTCTATATAAACTTGCTGTCATTAATGGTATTTACAATTTCCAATCTTGTAATATTTTCTTTGGAGTCACATTGCAGTGTTTGTCTTACTTCCACACAGATGAGAGTATTACCTCATAAATTATCAAGGTTTAAAGGGAATATGTTGGAAAGCAGGGAGTGCAAATATGGAGTTCCTCTTTGAAACTCACTACCCAGGAACCTCAGTGGCTGCTCATTAATGACTGTTGCTCACCATAACCGTACAAGGAGACAGCTGGGCCAATGAGAATGGAGCGCTGACACTGACAGGCCACTCAGACAGTCAGAGCAGACACAGAGTCATCAGCTGTTCCACTCAGTGAGGAGACTTAGCACACATACCAGCAGCGTGGTCCGCCGGCACATACAATGTTTTCATTTCCTTAACAAGACACCAGCGACGCTGTTCTGACTGGGTCATCATAGTGGGCCCTCGAGGTGGTTATGAGAGCAGTTAAACATAATCTACTTCGCTGAACACTGTCTTGACTGATATATCTGGTCAAAGAGCTGAAAAGAAATTATTCCTAAATCAAATATAAATGTGATTAAGGCAGACTGTCAGAAGTTTCATAAGCAAAAAGCAAGACATATTACAATTTCTGGAACATTTCACAGATATGGTACCGATGACAATATATTCATAATATTGCATTAAAAGGAGATAAATACAAATGTGCACACGGTGGATAAAGATCTTCCACTTAATAATCCCTCTCTTCTACCATGTAAAATTCTATCAAAATAAATCTCTTACTTCAGCATTTGAACCTTCAATTTTCTCTACTTTTATCCATCTATGTAATTGTGATTTTTTTTTTTTTTTGCTGGCAGCACTTATTTGGACTTGTGTGAACCCTTAGCCACACCCCCTGGTCCCCAGGCCTGGTCTGGGTCTTATTTAAGGGGGTCTGAAACCCTCAGCTTGTGTCCCAGTGGAAGCATCCGACTACCAGTGCACCTTGGTGAGTACATTTAACAGCTTGTGTCATTGTACCAATCTGCATGATTTGTGTCATAAATATATTTTACACTTTCTAAGGAACACATATATTGAGTATATGTGACTGAGAGTTTTATGCAGTTAATTAGCTGAACTGCTATGCAAGAATATCAATGAATGGATGATATAAGTTCATTAGATCAGTCATTTTCACTATTGATACATAGTCACTGACTGCATTTATGGTGCAGACCCAGAATATCAGTCCCTCTGCATGTTTTTTTTCTAATTAGAGTAATGTATGATGCTGAGAAATGTCACAACTGAATAATTTGATCTCTAGCATACAGCATACTAAGAGAAACTGCTAACTGGGGTAATTAGGGATGTATCTTAATGAGAATTATTGGTCTAACAGTGCTGCCGGTTACCTAAGGTCTACCTCTCTTGTACCTATGGTCCAATGAATGAAGTTAACATGAAGCAGCAGGCATGGAGTCAAGCAAGACTTTCTCGGTGCGCTGACGGAAGGGTACTGGTCTGGCTCTGAGACAAGTTCTCCTAGACCTGAAATAGCAGGAGGTCCTTGTGCCACTTGTTTCACCCTGTGAAAAACAGTGAGGGTGCTGAACTTAAAATAGATTACAGGTCTCTCTGTTATGCCCCTTTTTGGTGCTACCTCAGCAGCTCTGAGATGTCATAGGAACAATCATGACTGTGGAGATATGATATCAGTAGTTGTACAACAAGGTTAGGACCAAAATAGCTCCCAAAGGCATGTCCAATTAGCACTGTATAGATAGCATCCATTGAGGCGGGTTGCATTATTGTGTTAGTGATAATACCTTAAGAACAGTTATGAGACAGTGCTGACAGTTCTTCACAGACAATCAGGATTAAAGTTAATGCATTTTATAATTATACAAGTGGTTGATTGATTTTGTCATATAATATGTCTAGTCCTTTAATCAAGTCATTAACATTTCCAATGATAAAGTGTGATTATTTCATTATAATGGGCCTTAATGCTTTGTATCCAAAGTGGCAGTTTAGACAGCTGCTCGAACACCTAGATTAAACCTCCTCTTCTTGTGTTTCCACCCCACCCTTTCTAAAATTTTAGACCAGCACAGTAAAGCCTAATCATGTGTGACGACGATGAGACTACCGCCCTCGTGTGCGACAATGGCTCTGGCTTGGTCAAGGCTGGATTTGCCGGAGATGACGCTCCCCGTGCTGTCTTCCCTTCCATCGTTGGAAGGCCCCGCCACCAGGTATGTTTAAACCTACCACCTTTAAATGCTTACCCAATCATACACTGTGTTATTAGTGACCAAAGTAAGATGTGGCCTCTTCATAGTGCTATACTCAGGTCATATTGAGTACTCTTCTTGACTATTTTAATTTCAAGCAAAATTATACTTGTATTACACTCAGATGCAAATGTACTTTATGTACCAATGCATTTGTGTGACAGCTTTAGTTACTTTTCAGATCACAATTTTTTTTGGGGGATACTTAGGGGCCTGGCCAAACGAGTAACGGAATGAGAAAACACTGCATCAATACTAATCATTCAATATATCTTTTTAAAAGTTAATTTAGCAGCATCCATAATAGCTCAAATTGTAGATCTAAGTAAGTACTTTAACATGCCATTAAGGAATAAGCAAATATTTAATAAAAACATGAATTTATCATCACTGACAAAGTAAAGGAGTGAGGAAAAATATACAGCAGTTATTCAAGATTTGGAAAAAAATCCCAAAAAGTGCTGCTCCTCAAAGAAAGTGCAAATATTTGGCATACCACACTTTTCTTAATTTATGAGAGTACATTATATCTGATGCGGTGGTGCAGTGGATAGCACATGTGCCTCACAGCAAAAAGGTCCTGGGTGCGATTCTAACACCAGCTGATGGGGGTGGGGCCTTTCTGTGTGGAGTTTGCATGTTCTCCAGCTTCCTCCCACCATCCCAGTCTAAATTACCCATAGGACTGAGAGTGATCATTCATCTCTATATGTAGGGCCTGCAATGAACTGGTGACATATCCATAAGTAGTTGGGATGAGCTCCAGTGACCCCCATGACCCTAGTAAGGATAAAGCAGGTTCAGATAATGAATGAATGAATTATATCCAAAATTGTAACTGATATCATTTTTCTTTTAGTTTTAAAAGACATTAATTCATAGTAACAGAGTAATTTTAGGATACTAATAAAATTGTCAGTCTTTGGTGACATATGTTTTATTTCTATATTTAATACACATCTTTCTGCTGTTTTTTTAAATGATAAGTAACATTCAAAATCATAATATTAGATTATTATGAAATGTAAGATTAGACTCAGGCATATATTTTGAACATATTTATTTACATATTGCTATTTACATTTGGATTTTATGCTATATACATTTATTTACATCCTTAACTTCTTAATTTACACTGTATTCTCATATATTTTCTTGTATATCCAGTCGTAATTCAGGCACAAATTAAATAAACACAGTTTTAGAAACTAGAGATAAATGTCTTTCATACTGAGAAATAAAAAAA
>JAPTYQ010075953.1:0-52273 GCA_029814465.1 Ostorhinchus cyanosoma
GTGTGTGTGTGTGTGTGTGTGTGGGTGTGTGTGTGTGGGTGTGTGTGTGTGTGTGTGTGTGTGTGTGGGCCGGGGCTGGAGGTGGTAATTGCTGGTGTAACAGTGTGTGCAGCCCCGCGGTGGCCTCGTAAGCGACCCGCTTTATTAGATCGGCCCGTATCGATCGTCACTGCGCGGCGTTGACTAATCTCCAGGCGGGGAGAGAGAGAGAGAGAGAGAGAGAGAGAGAGAGAGAGAGAGAGGTGGGGGGGAGTGGGATCGATGAGCCTGGATTCAATCATGTCTGGAAACAGAGAAGGTAATTTATTGTAATCACTGGTGCTAAATGGAAAACGTGAGAACAACGCGCCCGTGAGGTGCGCACAGGGAACTACAGCAGCAGTCTGCACATTATGGATATGAAGACTGAGCCACACATGAATCAATAAGAGCCTGCTGTTTGACCTTCCCTAGCCTGTCCAAGCAGACGTCTCTAAAACCTGATTTTCTCACTTTACTTGACAGAAAGCCTTTTCACTATTTCCTAATACATTTTGACAGAGGCTGGACTCGGAGCCAGCCTCTTCCAATTAAGATTCCTAAGAAAGAAAAACAGCCAGAGTAACAACAGATCAACCGGTATATGGTAAGCCCTCCAGCATCAGCATCTGTATGTGAAACTCCTCTTAAAATAGTACCATGACAACAGGAAAAGATGACACAGGTTGATGTTTTATTCAACGGCAGAGCCATTACTTCAGACTGGAAAACACTGTACACACGAGTAACACACAGGCATCCTTCCTTCGCGGTCTCATTCTGCAGGTAGGTCAGGTAGGTTGGAAAGGATCACGAAGAGAAGACGAAAAATAAAATGTCTGTGTTTGCTCAACTGGTCTGGGCGGTAATGTGACACGACGTCAGGCACGGGAATTTCGCTCCTCTTCTTCATTCTCCAAGAGGTAAGCTGGTTTATAGCGCGTCACCCCCCTTCCATCCACAACCTGGAGGGCCAGGTTTCGACGAGTGTTGTCCATACTGCCCAGTGAAGTGTACCTGTCAGGCAAGAGGCGTTAAAGGCTTTTCAGAGGCAAAAACATGCAGATGAAGACAGAATGAAAATCTGTCCAGGAGTAAAGAAATAACTCTCACCCTTTATCATAGAGAATACAGTAGGGCACATATAACGTCCTCAAGAAAGACCAGATGTCATGATAGGTCCAGTCCTGTAGAAATTAGACATAGAACAGAACAAAATAGAATAGAATAGAATAGAATAGAATAGAATAGAATAGAATAGAATAGAATAGAATAGGCTTTATCGTCATTACAAAAATACAACTGTAAAGTGCAACCAAATTTTGTTTTAATGCTCTGTAAAGTGCCCAGAATAAATACAGAAAGTAATTATAAAAGCAGTTAAGAATAAAAATATAAAATCAGTCAAGTTAAAAATACACACACGCACGCACACGTACACACAAAACAGTGGCAGCTCATCGACAGAGGGCGCTAGAGCTCTGCCTCACCTGTCGAAGAGGAAAGGAATCACCTAAAATAATTTTATAGAAACATTAATATTTAAATAATTAAACTATACGTGATACACACCGTGAGTGCTGTGTATAATCCGCATTCAAGTCTAGTTTTAAAATGTTTTCGGTCATTTAATGTGCAAGTGATAGGAGAGCCTCAGGGCACAAAAAATTGCGCCCAAGCACCTCCCACAAGAGTAAATGTCACATCCTGAAAAGAATCAAGACCTTCCTCAGAAATGGAATCAGCCAATAGGTCCGTAAGTACTACTACTGAGCTACAAGTAAACAGCTGGATAGGTTAGTGGTGCAGGGAGGCGGGGTCGAGTCCTGTTACCAGTGGTATCAGTGATATGTTTTTAACCCGTACGTTGATTTTCTGTTTTTTTTTAATACGAAGTGATCGACTCGCACTACCTTCCACCTTGGTCTAAATGTATTGTCCATATAATCAGTGGAAAAGACACTTATCAGGGACATGCCTGACTTCAAAAACAGTCATAGAAAAATGATGCATGTTTCAAGGATAGATGGGTGAAATTTACATATAAAAAATAACTGACTGAAAACAGATGCTAATTATTTGTATTCTAATCTAAATTAATATTGTCAATAGTAGTGCATGTACTTTGGTGTATCTTTGTGGTGATCTGTGGTTATGAGGCAGCTGAAAATTCAATACATCTGCCCACCAAAAAAGGATTTCACCAGCCACCACTGACATAAGCACAAGTCCAATATCAATGGAAAATGTGCAGAATATACAGGTGTTGTGTTCAGTAATGAGTGCCGTGGTAACTGTCAAGTATTACAAATAAATATAGAAGAAGTAGTGCAACTGAGATGTATATAGATGTTTTCCATTAAGATCGTTCTCTAAATGTATGTAAAATATGCTCATTATTGACCTTTTTTGGCTTAATAAAGTCAAACTACAACTCAACACATAACTCAGATATGATTTATGAATGAACAGAATCCATTTACCAGCGCATCTACATGAACACACTTTTCATCGTTTCCCATAATATAATTTCCCAGATCATTCCAAAACTTCATGAAAGTTCATGAACAGAAGTGTCTTGTAGTTCATTACTGTTTAAGAATTAAGCAACCTTCTTCCTTCTCTATTTGTCAGTTATTTCCATATCCACTGTCATTACGTAGCCCTTTATTACAGAAACAGCAGGGTGACAATGTCTGGGGCTGGCATTCAAGAATTAGAGAAAACTGAAGTGACGGAATAATACAAAATTAAAACTGTATTATCATTTCAGAAAAGCTTGACTAGAAAACACTTTTTTGCCCAAGAAGTTGTGATATAACTGCTCAAACAAGCTATGGTGTGTATCAATTATTTACAGTGTTTGCATGGTTTTTCTTTGAAGTTACTTTGCAGTCGTTGGCACAAGGCTGTGCACAGCGCATGCACAAATTTACAAGACAGAAAACGTCGAGCTCCCCTGCTTATTCTTAAACAATTACAGCCACGCTCCTCTTGTAATAACCAAAAGGGAAAAGCAACATGAAGCTACATTCAAGAAAAAAAAACATTCAATCGTCATGGTTTCAGCACCCCACAAGTTCTTTCCTCATCTAAATCTGACAAGCCTGCTTTCTTTTTTTCAGTTTTGTCAAATGACTTTTCCAGGACAATAAGATTCTAAAAATCCCATTTTGTAGGTTTTCCATGACCACGGGAAGCCTTTCCTAATAATCCTGTGTGAGGAGGGCAGAATATTCAGTGCAAGTTATTATTTCAGGTGCATGAACGTAGTATTTCTGAAGGGCAGCAGGATTTCATTTAACTGTGCAGGTGTCGTGATAGTTCATTTAAACCCCAGAGATCTGAAAGAAAACCTGAGTCAAGACGACAAAAATATTAGGTGCAGCAGGGTGAAGCATGTGTTATTAACAGTAAAAAAAAAAAAAAAAAAAAAAGAAGCTTCTCCAGCAGCACTGTTACTTTATAAAAATGGGATTCCACGGTAGTTTTTCTATATTATATAATTAAAGTTTGCAGGTGCTCTTAGAAAACCTGCAACAACAGATTTTGGAAAACTACACTGCAAACGCACACAATCATTTATAGCACTAATTTGAACCACCTGAAATCTAATCCCTTTAAGAGTCACATGTACTTAAAAATTGGTGAGTATAACTGCTGTGTTGAACATAAAGCCTTAACTGAAGTTCATGTATTTACAGGATGCTCTTAGTGTTTGTGTTATGTGTGTTCGTCTTACTAGTAATGGGTTGACTCTCATGTAGGCCGGCCAGCCAGGGTCAGTGGGACACATGGGTGTGAGTGTGTGGGAGTAGGGGTCACTCCTCCGGGTCCCCATCAGGACGGCTTTCAGCTCCGGTCTCCTCTCCTGTACCTCGATCAGCGCTTGTCGAATACTGCCCTCCACAGAGAACAGCTCCAGGTCATATCTATATGAGGGACAATGAAAAACAAATACTGTGTAAAAGTCCAACGTGACGTTTGGTGGTTTAGTCAAGTCTTAATGACTACACTTTTGATAAACCTTGAAAAAACACTTTGAGTGGAAGCAAACTAATTCACTTGGTCTCATTACATTTTTCTTTGTGTTCCTTGTTTTGTTTGTATTCATTGATTTTTAACATTTTCATATTTGTGCCCTTCTTGTTTTCACAGTCTACAGATTATTTTTCCAATGCAAGGAAACATGTTTTACATTTGATGAATATAAAACACAAGACTATTGTAAATGTATGCCATTGTTGCATATATTTTTAGAGCTATTATAACACCTGGATAATTAAATTCATGGCCATCAGACACACTGTTGGTCCATTGATCCCAAGACTATAATAACAATGGGATGATATTGCGTGTGTCGGGGGTTTTCAGAAATTGATGCGTCTGGAGCAGCATCGCTGTCAGGTGGAGCATCTGAGTGGACGCCTGTCAGTGCCACCTCTCCAATTATTTCTTGAATTCTTAGGTCTATTTGCACGACCGCCACCTCCTCCTGTCCTCCTCCACTTGTCATCAGGGAAAGCGCGGCCTGTGCAATGCGATTTTCTGCTTCCGTTTTCATGTCAAACCATTTTTATTTTACTTTGAGTTACTATTCAGATTTTGATTTGTAGTGTGGTGATGCCCAGGGGAAAAAATCCTATTTACTTTGCTTAAGTTTGTTTAACAGTACATCAGTTTCACCAAAGCAGCTTTTTTTATCATCTTTTTTTGGTGGCATTGCTCAAATTTTTACAAATGTACCAGCATATTTGCCAACTCTTATAGAGGTTAACCTATGCTGATGACAACCCATCGCACCTCCAATTAGTGATCAAGAGGGATTCATTACACCAGGGTTGGAGTAAATATGGATGGTTAAGTAAGTTTGGTGGGTCTAGAGTTGACTTCTCTTAATTGTCTTAAAAGAAAACGTGGGAGATTTAATACATCATTTGAGGCCCACTGTATCAAAACTAAAAATATAAATCTCCCATATATAAATGCAATGGAAATTTGAAGACTTGAACACCTGCTGTATAGAAATGTATATTTGACCATGAGATGGATGAATGACTCACCTCTTCATAGTATCCTGGAGGAATCTCTCCATCTCTGGGAATGGGGAGACAATACGGATATACAGAGCTTTCACCTTGTCTTTACCATCTGGATATCGCCTGAGAGATAACAGAGAAAAAAGCAGCAACATTTGTTTTTAAAAGGGTAGAGTACAAGTCCTGGAATCTTTATCACATTTCCCATTCTCTGACCAAAACAAGCCAAGAAAATCTAACGAACAGATCTTTGTCCAATCCTCAGATGTTTTTAATCTTGTTGCTCCATGTTCAACTCTTTTTTCTTCACTAACTCCTTATTTGTTAGATGTAATGATCTTTAATAGGTAACTCCTTTTCTCTCAGGTCATTTGTTCTGTGCTGATTAAATGATTCTTCTCCCTAAATGTTCTAATTGCACACTCTTTCCTTAGCCTTTCTTGTTACCGTTTTACTGCTGCATAGTAGAGATGGAGCAGCGCTGTGCAGTCTTTGCCTCCATTGAAGCCAACGCAGACCTCCTCTGCTGAATACTGATCCAGTGCAGCCTCTATAGTTTTCAGTGCAGACGTGACTTTCTCACCTAAAGGTGTGCCTGTGGGAAATGAAATCCACAGTATAACGATGTTTTACAGGGAATGCAGTCACATTTTGTTCCGCAGAGTTTAAATAATGCCTCATTTCTGTCACATTCGGAGTAAAAATATCTGCTTTGTCTTGTCTTAGTTATTAATCCACATTCTATTCTCTGTTCAGTCTCATGCCAGTTATATTCTTTTTATAATCCACTATGATTTTACAGCTATAATTACTTTAATCTCTTTGCTTGCTTTATTGCTCCCAGTACCTGTGTAAAATGAAAGAGTTCCTTGCAATATTCACTTTATATTAAACTGACAGAGTTTAACAATCATTTGTGCCCTCAGCCTCCCCCTCACCACTGTTGGCCAGCGTGTACACCTCAGCAGTAGCGATCGACACCGGGTCAGTGACTAAAGGCACCACGCTGCCCTTAGGCAGCTCATCGAGCAGCTGCGCCCGTGCACTGTCCGCCTCCTCCGGGCTGTTTGAGTCCAGGACCAGCCTGACTTTGTGGTAGTTGCTCAGCCAATCAGGGTAGGAACCCAGAGCCACCCTTCTGCCCCAGCCAGCCTGCAGTTTGGTCAGCACAGGGGCAATCGCTGCTTCATCTGCATCCACAAACACCTAAAAAAAACAAGTCACCGGTTACTTTTATTGTATTATTCAAATGTAGAATGCTTTACATTTGCCTTTGCAAATTTAAGTAGCAGGTCCATTGTTATTGGGATGCCTGCTGACAGTGGAAAATGTATACTGTAGAAGAGTATTCTTTTTTAATATGCTGGGAGGGTGTGAAAAAATAGAAAGGACTATTACAAAAATTAAATGCCTGTTTTACAAAATGACGAAAACCTTAACATTTCACTACATTTTTGCTTTGATGATTTATTCCGTTCCTAATCAGGGCTGCAAATACTATGGCACTTAATAACATATTTTCGTAGAAGTTTAATTCTTGAGAAGACACCAGATTTATCTCAAGCTGAAAACATTTTTTCATAATCAAAAGTGCTTATGATTTTACCTCCCGTGTGTGAAAAGTTGTCCCTGATCCAGCAAAAAGATGCTCCAGCCCATTAAAGGCCCTCTCCATCAGAGACGGAATCCCAGGAAAGATATACACATTATGTACACTGACCTGAAAAAATGTGGGAAAATCATTTACAATGAAAAAATATGGAACAGATAATCTATGTTTTTCTCCCAATCTGTTTCAGATACAACTGATACTTGATGACTTGAGGAGTGCAATGACATAAACAACATGTGCCATTTTTATGCCAAGAGGATATTCCATCTCATTTGGAAGATCATATAGGGCAAGCAGATGCTATATAGTGCATCTTCTTTCTTTTGTCTAAGTTGCATAAGGTGTAAAACCACTATGGATGTTTTGATAATGGAACAAACCTAGTTACTCTTGCTGGTGACTATTGTACATAATTTAGTACAGTATTAATTACTTTTTTTTAAGCAGGTGGTGATTAAAAGGCAAATAAAAGGTATGTTACATGGGGTAGGCCTCTGTTTCAGTTTCTAATTTCATTATGTTACAATTAGTGTTATATTTAGTTGAATACTGTTACATAAGATGGTAGTTTACACATTGCGCTTTATGATATGATATTTGACTCGACTGCACAAGTTTAAACTGTGCAAGTATGATGTTTTTACTCCTTCTTTGGTTACTTGTTAGTTAATGTAAAATAAGGCCAGAAGGTGATGTAACACAATGAAACATTGCCCAAAATAGTCGTGAGTACTTTCTAATTTAATTTAAATGAGTGCTTTATGATCCACGGCATATGATAAATACAAGTCCCTAGTCTGAAGTTTTTACTCACCACTGGATAGCGGAGAGGTTTTCCCGTCTGAGGGTCTGTTCCATAGTTGAGTTTGGCTGAACGAGGCACCATTGCCAGCTTCATAGCAGCACTATTTTTATCCACTGCCCCAAAGAATTCTTCCACCAACTTGCTAAGCTCTGGGTGGGGATACAGATCCTCTTGGAAAGCCATGGCAATGCTCTCAAAAGTGACATCGTCATGAGTGGGGCCTATGCCACCTGAGGTGATGAGGTGTGTGTACTGAGATGAAAGGAGGGCCACCTCTTTGGAAATGATCTCCTGTACATCTGGTATGACAGTTATGCGCTGTACAGATACTCCAAGCTTCCTTAACGCGCGTGTCAAAAAGGCACTGTTGGTGTCCACTGTGTGACCCTGAGAGACAAAAGATGAAAAGAAATAATGCATTAAGTTTCAATCCCCATTCCTATTCTTATATGGATTTCATATTCAAGGACTGAGCAATGACTTCAAGGTCTCTCTTTTTTTTTTACAGAATTCAGGGTCGGACCGTGAGCATATTGTTGAGTTGAGACGTGACTTTGGACAAAAATCAAGGACCTTATGTTTAAATCATGATCACGTCAAGTCAAGAAATGGTGAACTAATTTTAAAACCAAGCGCAGCTGCCACATCAAATACCCATCATATAACGATCATGAGGTTTCTCTTTATCATATGACATATGACTCATGGAGTGCATAGCAAATCAGAGAGCTGAGGCATACTAATGAATTAGGTTGTGCCATAGTATATAGGTTAATAAAATCCCATGCCTTCAAAGCAATAGATTTTGTTCTCAAAAAACAAAAAGGCTTTTTTGACATTCTCATCAAGAAACCTTCAAGAATTCTCTTTGATATATTGTCAAACCACACACACATCTTGAAAGCCATACAAACCAAAATATCTATCAACACTAAATTACCTTGAGTATCTCATCTCCAATGATGACAATAGCTGCAGTGGGAGCCTCTCCATTGGCTGCCCAGGACGGATTGGAGCTCTCACTAGTTGTAGCCATGGTTGCTCTGCTGAGCTGAGCTGCCAGTCTCCTCACACGCACCACCGCTCTGCTAAGCTTTGGAAAACCCAAGCTAGAATACACAACAAAATGTCAGTTTGATAAGCATTTGTATTTTTGCTTGTAGCCTATCTTTCAATATCAAGGGTATCTTGACAAGCAACCCTGCATCGTCAAAGAATATGTTAAACATTCAGTCTAGCTTCAAATGTGTCATCAATATTTTTTGGTGCTTCTTAACTCTTACATCAACATTAAGATTCCATTTGATGTATCCAGATGTTTCTTTGCAGCTCAGACCCTGCACAGTCTCAAAACAACACACATCCAATGAGGAACACCTTGGAAAAGACACACAAAAGGAGTAATATGAAACATACAAGAATGAATAGAAGGGGAACTATGAGAACTCAACTTTCTATAGCTTCATTCAATGTCTTTCCTTAAATGAGAGACTTACATTTGGAGTGCAATAGTTTTAAGTTTTGTCTATTTTTAAGATTAGAAATATGTCTTTAAAAAAATAATACTTTAATTTAAACAGTTTTAAACCCCATTGTGGTGTAGAAAACTGGTCAGTCATGTAACATTGATACTGATTAGTCATTATAAACCTTTCTCCTACATACATAATGTGGGGTCAACCAAGGACAGACTGATGTATCTCTAAAGCAGATGTGCAACACACCTTCACCGGCAGCTTTTGTAATTACAAAATAAATATGAATAACATGCCCCAAATGACTAAAGAGGACACATAGATAATACTGACATGCTTCAGCAAACATGACTATATATAAATGCACATAAATTAAAACGGAATTAAAATCTAACTAGGTGAAAACAAAAAGAGCAAGGTTTAATGGATTGACAGTTAACACAAGTCGATGTAGGATGCTCAGTGTCAATTCTTATCCCATCCCAGCCGCTATAGCTATGTTTTGTTCAAGTTGATCTTCACATTGTTACATGCTTGTGGAGTTTCACGTTTGGGTAACAACTACTTTCCTTAACTTGAAAAAACCCGGACAGTGTTACGCAACACAACTACCACAAACGGTGACAGGGGAATGTACCCACGCACATTTCTCTAGTATTAAAATAACATATATTTAGTTCGAATATAAATTTAACCTTGCAGTCTGTGACAGTTCTGTGAAAAATGTTAGCTAACTGGAAGTCTCCTTACTAGGGTCCTCAAGTCTTTGTGGGACGTAACACAGCAGAACACTAGCTTTCAGATACACGCACTAACAGACTGTCTACACATCGACACTTTCTTCATCTGATATACTATGTCGAAGCACACGATACGCTGTGATTTAATTTGAAAGCAAACTCCATACCAAGACACCTTCGTCCAGATACGCATATGCCCTCGTTACATATGGGATGGGTTGTGGATGCATGTCACTCAAACGCTTAACGACTCTCGACCAATCAGAATAAAGGAAGATTTTATTGACAGGTGTGAGACCCAATCAAATCGAGCGAGGTGGGTTTCTGAGGGTTCGGTCGTTTTGTAACACGGAAGTAAGGTAGTCGTTTTAATGAAAAACAATTACTGTCATAAGTCAAGTACGTTTTTGTCCATATCAATACAAATATTAGAGCCAATGTGGCGATTTCTGAAATCTGACTCTGCATCATGCCTTCTCTTATTACTTGATGCAGACGAGCTACTATCTCTTCTTCTTCTGCGGCTTCTTCTGCAGCTTCTTTTTCTTCTTCTTCTTTTTCTTCGCCATTGGCAGAGCTGCAGTGTAACTCTACTGCCCCTGGTGACTGGAGGATCCGTTACCTCTGCTGTAAATCCGACCTAACTGTTGTGATTTTACCCGCCTGTAGGTGACGCAAGTTGGCATGTTGAGGACAGATGCTGCTCAGCAACTGGATGTTGAACTAAAGTGCAGGGTAAACATGTTATTTTCTTCTTTCCCACAATATAAAGTTAAGAAGGATACATTGTTTGCCGTAGTATTTTATGTGAGGGCTAATAAAAACGAAATAGTTTTCACTATGAAACTGCCAGTGTATTTGGCTTTTAACAGCCTCCCTATAAATTTACTTCAGTGGCTTTCTGCACACTACCTCCTGAGCAGATGGAGTTGTCTGTCCGAAATGTTAAAAATTAAGCTGAACACTTTAAATATTCACTCATTTCATTCATATATAAATGTTAAAGTCTGCAATTCAGTCGCCCATTGGTACTTTATATGGAAAAGCCAAGATCCAATGTTTTAATTGAAAATGTAATAATAATAATAATAATAATAATAATAATAATAATAATAATGGTCGTTGAGCTTGTCTTGTTTAACTACAAGAGTTAAGGTATATATAACTAGATGCTTTATTTATTTATTTATTTATGTATTTATATATATAAAGGATATATCAAATGAAATTATGAAAATGAAATTTTAAATGATTTTAAAAATGAAATGCATCAAATATATTCACCAAATATACGAATATATTGATCAAAAACATTATTATTATTAGTAGTAGTAGTAGTAGTAGTTGTAGTAGTGACAACAGTTATTTATTTGTTTGTTGTTTGTTTGTTCGTAATGTTTGCACATGAGTCCCTTATTTACAACTTTTTTTTGCTGATGGTATTTGGGAGAGTGTTGAATCTTTTTCTTTGTCCTAAAAATATATTTTAGTTTTTATAAATATTTATATTTAATTAATTTATATTCATGCACTGACCCTTTGTGTGTTGGTGTAATTTTGTGTGGCAGTTTTCTAAATCACGGAAAGGAATACGGGATGCTTATCATGAAGATGGCATTAGGTTTCTTTCTTTCTTTCTTTCTTTCTTTCTTTCTTTCTTTCTTTCTTTCTTTCTTTCTTTCTTTCTTTCTTTCTTTATTTCTTTCTTTCTTTCTTTCTTTCTTTCTTCCTTCCTTTCTCTCTCTCTCTCTCTCTCTCTCGCTCTCTCTCTCTCACTCTCTCTCTCTTTCTTGACAACTAAACCAACTTCCTTCCTTTCTTGGTAACTATAGGAAAACAAAACTGAACTTGTTCACATGTGGTATTTATTTAAGGTAGGCTGAGTGTAATCTGTTTGGCTTTCTATTTGTGAATTTCTACTTTTGCGCAATCTGCTCTGAATGAGCCAGGTGCAAAGCAGGGCCAAGCAACATACGCACACACGCGCGCGCGCGCGCGCACACACACACACACACACACACACACACACACACGCACAGGATCCGCGGCCGCCAGATGACGTTGCCATTTGTTCGCGGAAGTGGCTTCTGTCGTGACCGTGGAGGGGGGAGGCGAGGGGGAGGAGGAAGGGAAGGAAAGGGAGAGGAAAGAAGAAGTTTAGAGCAATCTCTTATGAAGTTTATCAAAACTGTAAGTCGTGGCAGATAAAACCACGGAGCTTTTTGTCCCGGTGGAGTGTTAGTTAGCTCAGTGGGCACGAGGGGCAGCTCGAGGGAAAGGGAGAAGGAGAGCTGGTAAGTTGCTCGTCAAAGTTGACCACACTTTTTTTTAGGAAGGGGGCATGGTTTGGGTTTCTGTGCTGTTGTATGTCAGTATTTAACAGTTATTACACACATTAAAACTTCAGGAGTCGTCCACTGAGTCCCGTGTGTTTGGGCTGTCGGAGTGTAGCTTTGTTCTGTACAGTCGAGTGTGCGCGTGTTACATTAGCTTGTCGAGTTACTGTACGAGTGTTGTTCATGATTAAACTGAGCTTTGCGCACTTTAGCTAAATATTTAATCTGTTTGCACAATCACACGACTTAATAGAGTTTCTTAGTTGAGCCTAACCTCCCAGTAGGCCAGCAGCCAAAACAGAAACACTACTGGAGTCACTGTAAGGAGTTAATACTGAGAGTTCAGTGTAGTTTGATCAGTAAACGCATTCTAAACAGGAAAAAGTAACTAAAATGGCTTTATGTGTTAAATACAGCAGCATTCTTAAACTGCTCAGATCAGCTGCAAAATCCAGCAGTTTATCTTGATATGGAGTAGATTTTCTTTTGCATTGCACATATAGTGTTTGCAGACAGCTCGACTTTTCATCATTTCTTTGCCTTATATGATCTGTATGTTTCCCGTGTTGCTTGAGTTTATAAAGAGAAATAAATGATGAATCCAGAAAGTATCAGATTTTTTATAATTGGGAATAATCATCACCTGCAGCCACGGGTTAAGTGCATCTATTTGTATTAAAAAAAGTCATAAAAGTAATGGATTAAGAGTCAAGGTATATCTCTTCAAGTTGTAAATTGTCAATGTAAATCATACGACCGATCATAGCATTGTCATTTAAATCTTTACACAATCACATTGTACACTCAGGTTTACACACTAGTAGTTTTTCTTCTGTGTTAGGCATCACCATGGAGACTGATCAACCCAACACATCTAGATGTGTTGAAACAGGGTCACTGGGACGGAGTTAAAGTTCACTGTGAGTGAGTGAAGGACAGACAGACTATTATGAAAACAGACTGAAGGGTATAGGGGATGATTGAGGTGACTGAAAGCAGAGGGCTGTGTGTTAGTCTTATCAGGGTCAGCCACACCGCTCAGACCTGCATCCGCTGACATGATATTATATGGTGAAGTTATCTCCATTGATGAGATGGAGGGGATGAGAAGGTCCAATCAACAGCTGATCCGTAAAATGGTAGATTCAGACCGATGTCAGGAACTGGGTAACACATGTGCAACTACACATATATAAGAACATAAACAACACAAACAGAAGCACAGAACATGACACCGACTGTCAGTCAGAGAGGAGCATCTTGGCCACTCTATCACATCCACTTGATTAAAATTGGATCTGTCCAGTTCAGCTCAGACGGTATCAATCAGCAGTGAGCGCTTTAGTCCTGACTGACGGCACAGCGTGGCACTTGTGATTGTTGTTGCTTCACTTTGACAGGTGTGTGCGCTAGTGCACATAGTCATACCCACATCTGTACCTCAAAAAAAGCTTTGATTTTTAGTGAATGACGTAGTGAATGTTTACTCTGATATTGGTCTTGAATTAGTGCTGTTGTGATACTTAAAAGTTTGGTATTGATAAAACACAGCAACTTACTAAGCTGCTGTAAACATGTCAAACTCTTGAGGCCTGCATCAACAGGACAAAGTGCTGCTTTGTGTGGGTGTCCATCTGTGTGACGGTGTGTTTGTTTGCATATTTGTGTCTGATGTGTGTATATTTATCTGTCTGCTGGTGTGGGGATATGTTTGTCTATGTTTGTCTGTGTTTTTGCTGTTTGGTGTGTACGTGAGTGTGTTCTGGAAACAAAAACTGTAGGAGTTTGTTTTCGAGGTCATAGCATGTGGTTGTCCGTCTCTACCTCCACACAATAGGACTAAGTCTCAGCTGCATTTCCTCCAGCACTGCTCGAGTGCAGCATGATCAGTACACTTAATAAACCACAGTTTGACTGAGCTCTTATCCTGTGTGATGTTAGAACAAGAAACTTTGATCACACTAAACAGAGCTTTAATCACCCTAAGGATTTGATAGTTACGTCTGATTAATTTTTACCTGGGTGTGATTATGATATACACATGCAACAGTAACTGTAGTCCTTAAGTTAATTAAGACCTCTCATTGGTAATCTCTGCATTGGAGATAGCTGAAATTGTATTTTCACACACATTTCTTAGTTAGACTGCTGGATGAGAGATTCAAGATGTTTCTCTGCCAGTAAGGTCAGTCCAGGTCCACATTCTTATTTCATAGTCTGTCCTTGGACAAGCTGCAACTTGTGTTGTACTTAGAACATACCACCTTGTGTAACCACTAATTCAAAGGAATAATTCACTGCTGCTTTTGTTTTATGTTTTCGCCTTTACACTTGTGTGGGCTCTGTGGTTTGTGAAGAGCGTCACACTTCCAACACATCATCATGGTAACCAACCCCTGTTACTGTAAAGCCTTGATGAAAGAGAAGAACACCTATGCTGTTTGTGCATTACTGAATTTGACTGTATTTTCTCATGCCACATCAAGATGCCAGTGTCTTCAGTTATAATGCCATTTTTCATTTGTTCATATGTCGGATTTGAAGCTGTGTTCTCTACACTGGCTTTGGGAAAAGGCCATTAATGCCACTATTTGGGCAGCTGAAGAAACTGAGACTTGGAAGCAATTTTTGCCAAGCAACTGAAAGTAAAACACAATGTACTTGAACCTCAATGTTGAAATCAGTATTCCGTTTCAGTTTTGTAAACTCAGAGTCAGCTACTGAATGAATTTGATATTGTTTGCAGAACATGGTCATAAAAAATGTTTCCTATTTTCCTTCCCATTTTTGTAACGGAAAATTAGAACTGTAAGTAAAGTGACACTAAACTTGTGCATTCAGCTGTTCATCTTTGAGCAGATCAGTTTACGTTTGCATTTACTTGTATACAGAGAACCAGATTAATAGTCCATGGGTATTGTTACAGATTTTGTAATGAGGGTGTCGATAGTTGAGATACAAAATCTAACAGCAATTAGTCAGTAAGACTTTAAAAATCTAGTCAGAGACTAAACACATGAATCACTGTAAAATAACTGCTGACCCTGTAATCGTGTCAATGTGGAGTGTCTTTGGTTTTTGTCTCATTTGGACAATCAGAGACTTCATAAGTTATGCAGATTAATGTTTGTCTTTGCATCAGTTTAGATGATAATATGATTGTTTTCAGACATGCGTACATGGTCAGTTAAGTAAATGTAAATAAATACCCTGAAAAACACACACTGCAATGTTCATATGAAAGGCCTTAGCTTGCCAAGTGAAAATCATCTGAAAGCTGAACAGCGACTTTCATTAGTGTTTACAGAAATAACACTTTTTTTTTAATTTCAGTAAAATTATCTATTCCAAGGCAAAGAAAATATACAATCTAGAAAAACCAGGTGAAACTTTGGGTTCTTCTAACTCAAAGACAACTGATGCTGATAGATAGAAAATGATAGAAAAACAATAAAGACAGTAGAGGTAGAGATCTGAAACACTGCTCTGGGCTTTTGAAGATTAGAGATCTTAAGACTGACAAATCCTCATTTTGTGGATAATAAAGTTTAACCTAACCAAATAAAATAAATAAAACTGGCCAAGATAGTTTAAATATGGAAAAGACTTGACAAAAGTACAGACTAAACATTTTTGGTGTCACTTAAGGCAGGGTAAAAATTTCCAGTTAATGTATCCACACAAATGTTGTGTTCAGTCTTGTTGCAGATTAGCAGTTATCGTCAGTGTAATTATGCCATACCATAAGCAACAAATTAATAACTGACAATATAATGATCTTAGGTATATAATGACATTAGCTTGACCTTGTTTGGAATTTTGTTTTTGTTGTTATTTAACATAATGCATTATTGCATAATTTTGGACATACAGAATATTTAGATCCTGCCCACTGATGAAGTAACCATTATGTCCACGTTTTTACTGCACTGTTACTATTAATTCAGTTGTTTCCCTAACAATGTATAGTTTTCACTTTGTCTGTCTGAGCTAATCATATGAGCTGTATGTCATTTTCGGAAATATTTTCCTTTTCTGAAGAAAAAACATCACTGGAGGTTTTTTCGTCATGATCTTATTTACAGCAGTAAAACACACCGCACAAACTGCCTCTATTTAAACTAAACCTGGCAAACTCTAAAGAATGACCATGAACAGACTTAAAAATATCTTTGTTTGCAACGACAGTAATGCAGCAAAGAAAGACTGCTCATACAGTGCTCTATGAGAACTGCTGTGTTAACATTTATGATTGGAAACTTATTTATTAATGACACAATTCACCTGAAAAGCAGATCATATGGCAGATTCATATTGTTCATCGCATTCTAGTAGTTGGTCAGAAAGTGTTGGCATGATAGAATCTAGGCTTAGAGTTTACCGGGGAAACTTGGGAGAAGAAATGACTGTCTGACAAATAAGACCGTTAAAGTAAGAGGGAAGTTGTAAGTGGAGAGAGGCAGAATGTAGCAGCAGGAAGAGAATGATGGAAGGAGATAGAGACGTGGGAGTGTGGTTAGAGGGGGTGGTGGAGGGGGGCTGGCACAACCCGAAATAGCCAGCTCACATGTTTGCTGTGTGTGTGGTGAGCTCTGAAACTGACAGAAAGGCCTCCTGCTGAAGGCCTGGCTAATCTAATGTTCCCCCTCACCCGTAATTTTAGAAAATTTGATTGCCATTTTTCTGTCTCCATGTAAAAGTACGTCTACACTTTTCCCCCCTGGTTCAGTCCAAGACTTTGCAGTGTCATTTGTTCACCCTCCCATTGATCCCTTAGTGTCATCATCTTCATCATTGTCTTTTCTTGTGTGTGTAATGTGCACTGAAGTTGGACATTGTTTGAAGCTGGCAGCTGCTCAAGGAAAAGGAAAAGGTCAGTCAATACGCTTGTCTTCTCATCTACATGCTTTTTTGGTCTTAGAATATGCGACGGAGTGAGTAAGGGAGGTCAAATCAGATTACACACTGACCCAAACACACACAGACGTACAGCGTATGAGCAGATGTGGCCCTGGAGCATGTGCATTAGATCCCGAGCTCTGTCTCGGTTTGTCTCCGACTGTTTCGTCTAATAACTTCTGATGAGCTGCTGCAGCTTCCAGATAGAGCTGTTACATCGCAGAAACAAAGCACACAGTTGCTAACTCACATCGGGCAAGCCGAGACACAAACATCCTACACATGCAGTCCTTTCAGTCAATTCCTTTCATTCCAAAGTGTGTTTCAACATGCACGCAGGATCAGACATTTCTCCATATTTCAGCCTCCATATTCTGTCTCTCACTCTTCTACTTTCTCCTGCTCTGTCTCAGTCTTATGCCAATGTTGTGTGTCTGTACGCTCGATCGACCGGGCCGTTGATACCAAGGAGGTGCTGTGACCTTCTCCACAGCTGATCCTGAGAGCTAAGCTTGCGGGGAGTCAAGTAGCTCCACGGGCGGCATCTGAGCACGCTGTGATTGGCTCCATGTGTTTTGCATGTGTGTGTTTGTCTGTTCAGTGCGTTGATGTGCAATTTGGTGTTTTTAGGGTTACAGACTCACAGACAGCCTGTGTTGGCCAATGGAATATGTGGTAAGAAACTCCAATGATACAACCACCTAATCCAAAAAAAAAAAACACTCAGTGACACAGTGGCAAAGGGCTGACATCTTTTTACCACAATGTAATCTCAAAATTCCTGTGTCAGATACTTAAATCAGTGTGATATTTTGAGATTGCTGACAAGTAAAACATGGGTTCAAATGGATAAGCCCCCCTGAAAAAGTTCTTTGTCCCACTTGAGGTGGATTTTGGAACAGTGGTCTTGTATTTAAGTGACTGCTGTAAATTAAGGGCTATATTATTAAAGCAGAAATGCTCCAAACATTTCCATTGCAAATGTATTATAATCTAAGTTGATTAAAGTGTAAGGTTTATTCTAGACATTGAAATTAAAGTACAGCTATTTCTGACCCATTTAGATTGATTTCTCAGTAGTGACATGCAGCAGAAATCTTATACAACAGATCAGAATCTGTACTGAACAAACCACAATGCTTCCAAGACCAATTGACTGTGATGCATCATATCACCAACCTTACATCCGACTTGAACTATTTTTACAGCATAATTTACCTTGTGTATCAGAATTGTGCAGATGCTCCTACAAGCACAATGCGAATGTTTACACGTCGTCATGGTAAAGTGCAAACTGAAGTTGTGCATGAATATTTTTGCAGCAAAGTGAATTCACATTTATTGTGGTTTGAGTTGCTGTAAACTACACTCAGCTGGCAAATTTTAAACAACTGCTTTCAGATTCTCCAGCCATGCAATAAATACCTCTAAAAATGGGATGTGACAGTTTATGATCAAACCTTATTTCGTTTGTTTTTAAGCACACATTTATTTTAACTGCTTTGTCTACCCTAAGCCACGTGTGTCATGTGTTTCAATTGTGTGTGATATAGGCTACTGGTAGAAGGGACTGTATGCACCAATCGCTATCTTTATTCATATCACACAGTGTGTTGGTGAAGAGTGTTACCTTGAATGACACTCCAGTTCTCTGCAGTTCTTTGCTTTTTACATCCACAAGAGCACTACTAGACTACAGTGGTCAAATGTAGTACTGCAGGGAAGCTATTTGGGGTGTCATTTAAGGACTTGTTGTTATCCACTCTGCTGGGTTCCTGTGGCACACTTATGGGTGGTTTCCTCTGCTTTCTGCAACACTGCCTTTGCTTGATATGCTTGAATGTCTAGGCTAGTCTGTGGGGTCTCTGCTTCATGTCTACTTCTGTGAAATCACTCAGCTGTTATTGTGCTTATCTGATAATAACCTGTTCTTTTATTCTAGAGAGCTGTAGCCAAATAGAAAAATAGTTAATATTTTTATTTTCTTAATCATGAATGTTTCACAGAGAGACCTTGAGGGTCTGTCTACATCCTCCTTCCCTTGCTTGTGCTCCCTCCTTGACTCTTTCTCAGGTTACCAAACATGAATAAGGGAGGAGCATTGAATCGCCAACATGGGCTGCCCCCCACTGCCCCTCCCCACCCCATACATACACAAAAATGCCCCTCTCTCCCTCCCTCCTGTCCTCTCTCCTTCCACATCTCCATCTCCCCTTAGAGTGTGCATTAAGGTGCAGGAGCGCAGCATCTTGCTGTGCATACACATGTACAGTGCTAAATGACTGAGGCTGCAGAGACGAGGAGGGGGGAAGGGGGAGGAAACAGGAAGGAGGTAGGATGGGAGGAAGGGAGGTGGGGAGGGCAGAGGCAGCAGCCACTAGCGTGTGTGTGTGTGTGTGAGGGAGAGAAAGAGAGAGAGAGAGGATAACAGAGAAAATGGGAGGCAGCATCACCCACCCAGACTGGGAGGAGGGGAGGACAGACAGTGTGCTCGTCCCTCTAACAAACAGAGGTGGAAGGAAAGTGGAACTGAGAGACAGACGTGAGGGGAGAAGAGGAGCACAATGAAGGAGTGCCATTGTCCATCCTGGCAGTACTGCCATTTCACCATCTGCTGAGAGAGAGAGAGACAGAGACAGAGGAGGAAAGAGAAGAAAAGAGGAGGCAGCCAAACAGACGAGAGGATAGATGGAGAGGAGCTGCCGGCAGTGACTTTGTGAATTAATCGAGCGGAAGAGCGGATCAGAGGAGAAGCACGTTTTTCAGGGAGTGGACGGACAGAGAGCCAGAAAGAGGAAGGAGAGGACGAATGACCGGACAGTCTGTGCCTGTTTAAACATTAATGTGGTTCTCATGTCAATACTGAACCCAGCTTTAGATCACCATGGATTATCAACTGTATGCTTTTTAAACCAAAAAAGGAACTATTTATAATTTGCCATTCATTAAAAACAGAAAGAACTCTTAGTGAAATTGGTTAGATTCACTTTATACAGGACAATTTAAATTACTTTTTTCCTTTTTGTAAATATTGATTCTCTTTGTGACTTATGGTTTTCTATTCTCTTAAAGCATAACATCTACTCTTTGGGATGTTATACAATCATTATCTTTGTTAGCTGCTGCACAGAAAATTCAGGTTGTTTTTATGCAAGTTTTCTAAACCTTAGTGTTGTCTTTTAGAAGTAACTAATTAGTCTAACTGTTATTTCTACTGTTATTAGGGGAGTGATTATTGTTATATGAATAACATCTGACATGCCCTAGTTCGAGTCAGTGCATGCAGCCGGCATGGGATGTCAACATTGATTTGGTTTTATGGCTGGTGCGATGCTGGTCAAACTTTGATCATTTCCTGAAACCTATTGATCTTTCTAGGAGCTTGTAGTTTTTCCTTCTGTTGGGTACAAGAAGCTCTAATGTTGAGCCTTCGATGCAGCAAGTAACTGCTGCCACGTGAATTGACAAAACAGTTATCTCTTTGTCTAAAGATTTCGACTGTTGTCAGGACTTCTCATAGTATATCCTCTGCAGGCATCTCTTTTTAATGTCTGTTGCCATAGCAACGGGCGGCAGCTGCAGACAGAGCAAGATGTAAAGTTCTTTTTCCCTTGTCTTAGCTTTTAAAAACTGGTGCTTTTCCATTTGGTAATTGTATATATTTAGTAGATAAGAATCATTTGACTGGATTAGTCCATGGTCGTGTACAGTTTTTAGTTTCTTTGTAAAACTGGATTTTTTTCCCCTTTTTTTTACTAGACGGTCTTTGTCTATGCGGAGCGCAGCAGTCTCCCAGAATCAGGGTTGTTTCAGGTCACCTGTCTCCCCCTCCCTCTCCCCAAAACTACCGTCTCCATCAGTCAAACTGATGTGCCATTATCAGGAATGACTATATAAATTAGATTATCATTCTATATTCACTTGTACATATCACTCTGTGCAGCTGCTTGGCCTTGAGGTCACTAATCACTGATCATTAGATGTGCTACAGTTGTGACAGTCTGTTCTTCAAACTGTCTATGTGTAGGTGACTCAGGATTAAACCTCATACAGAGGGTCATCTCCTCTGCAGTCACCTGACCGACACTGTGTTCTGTGTGCTGACACATCCTCGGGCAGGGCGAGGGTTAATGCTGCACACAGAATATTTCACCCTCCCCATGTATTAAAACAAACCTGCATTTTTTCTCTCTCATGTTAAGATGCCCATTTTTGTTGCCTTTTTTAAGTGTTAATATTTTCTTAGGGGTGTGAGTTGTTCTGCATGCTGTTTGATTATCCAAATACTAGGTGTCTTTTGTGAATCTTCCAGCCATATTTTACAGCTTTCTGGTTATTATCACAGCCTGTCTGGCTGTGCTTGAGTGTGACTGGATCCTTCATGGTGCTTTTTGGCCAAGACCAGATGGATGGCTAGCTAGAATTGCTAGACAATCCCTCTGTGGTGCTAGACTGGTGTAGGCGACTGTTCCTTTGCCATACATTCAGCACCCACTACAAGCTGTGTACTTCAGACACAGTTAAGTTTTAAAATGTTGGTGTGGAAAAATGAACTTTTTCACTTGGCATCACTGAAACAACAGTGCCAAATTTACAACCTTGTGTAAGTGATCTAGGCAAGGTGTGTGTAAGCCTTGCTCTCTTTGAAGGAGTAAAGGTCAAGAGATTGTAAACATGACTAGTGCCTCAACAGCACTTTGGTGTAGGCTAGCCAGCATAGAGCAGGTCTAAAGGTGTAGCCTTGCCACCTACTGAGGTCAAACTACTGCTGACTGTTTTGTTTGTGGGACTCTAGGTTGCAAGAGACTGTTAATGTAAACAGACTGTTGTTTGCCTTCAAGGTTGGACTATGCAGAATATGAGATGTTCAGTAGTTTGTAGTAGAACTGAGCGCTGACCTGCTGCTTGATAAGCCTTAGATAAGGTAGGACGTGTTTCCAGAAAATAAACTCTTGGTTTGTTCATATGGGGCTGTGTCAATGCTCTTCTCTCAGGTACCTGACTAAAATCTGGGCTTGTTAATTAAACAAGGCAGAAATATAACTGGGGCAAGACCAGTTATGCATGTTGAGATAACAACAGCAAATAGCATAACAGCAGTGTACAGTTGTGATTGAGTATTTCCAGCTCGGTGAGTGAGTTCACGTTCAACTCTGATGAGTCTCCAGCCCCATTCAGGGAACCCTGGGTTGGGAGTTCAAACTGGACTAATCAGGTCTCATTACCATCACAACAACAAGCCCACCGGTAGTTATCAGCCAATGACCTACATTCTTTAGTGTTACATCACCACCGTGCTGCTGCAGTGTGTGTCACTATACTAGACACAGACAACATCTCTAACCTACCACTTTCTAATGGTGCTCCAGAAAAAAAACCCTAACTGAGGTGGCCAATTTTAGGGAACACACTTGAACCGTGGCAGCCTCAGTTGTTTTAGCCATATCAGGAACTTTAGTCAGGAAATAGCCCAACACTACCGGGCCAGTCTTAAGTACCAACTTTTTACTTTCTCTTTTCTACTGGTGTCTAAATAGGTGGCCATGTCCAGCTTCTAGCTATCCTTAATCTTAAAATAAGTATTACTAATACTTTATATATTAGACAGAGGGACTGTTAAACAGGACAGCCTGGAGAACGGGCGAGCAGACGAGGGAGGGGGAGAGGGGGAGCGAGAGATTATCTGGAAGAGGAGAGAGGAAGTGGTGGCGCGGGAGAGGGCGGAGGCATTGGAGAGACAGAGGTTGGCGGAGTACATTGTGTGGAGGAGAAGAGAGGACTTCCAAGAGAAGAGAGGAGACAGAGAGAAGGGAATAAAGAGTACAGAGAAAGGGAAGGAGCCTGTGCCAGAAGTGATCTGGAAGAAGAGAGAAGAAGAAGAAGGAGACACAGGGAGGGAGAGAGTAAGGGCCATTCAGAGAGGACACGAAACAGTTTGGAGGAAGAGAGAGAGGGAGTAAAAGAGGAACCTGAGAAAAGATATGAGAATATGTGCGGCTACCAGGACTTGCAGACTCGCCATACATCAGAATGCCTCGTCTCTCTTTTTAGCAGTTCTGTGCTTCATTGAACTCTGCAGGTGCTCACTGTAGTATCGACCAACTGAAGCTGTGTTGTGTGTGTGTGTATGTGTGTGTTGCTGCCCCTGTGAGATCCACTCGTTGGCTGCTAATAGGATTTTTATGGGTCTGTGTCAAGCAGGATAGAGCTGCCAAGGGGAGCTACTTCACACATGCACGCATGTGCACATGCCAACGCACATATATACGGATAATCCAAGAGGCATTGTGGGCAGGGAAGTTTTATACTGTGTGACACATGTAAACACATGTAAACACACCCCTCAGTCCAGTAAGATGCATATGTGAGGGGGCGTTGAGAGACAATCACTTGTGTTGATTCTCCATGGTGCTGGTGAAAGCTGGATATCTGTCCTTCACTGAGAGGCCATTAAACCAAGACCAGATCCTTACAGATATTGTTTTACTTTATGGCAAAAACACTACACCAACTTGAAGATTTTATGGAGACCTAAGACCATCTCATCACCAGTCCCTGGGAACACAACAAACATTGATGCAGACTTCCAAGTGAACTGATGACAACATGTTTTGCACTGTTGCACTAAATCTAAACATTTTTCATCTGCATTCTACCATTAACTGGGACACCCTACTTTTCTCTGCACCTTCTATCATTCTGCTTTCATTGTGGAGAAAACAGTTTTTAAAGCAGGCTGGTTTGAGCTGCCTGGTAATGACTGGAGGACCGACAACCAGACAGATGGATGCGTCTCTTGTGCTGAGGGATACAGACAGAGGGTTGTGTGTCCTACTAGAGAGAGACTTTTAATACTGAAACAAAGAGACTTTGAATCACTAGAGCCTGCGTCGACTTGCATGAATATAAAAACTGACACTGCAGATTCATTATGGAGCTTGTTCCAAAAACCAAGTACACCCACTTTCGGAGTGAATCACTGAGTTCTACTGATGAAACAAACTCCAATCCATCATCGTTCCCTCCTTCGAGTCCCACCACGCCCCTCACTCCCTCACCTGGTTTACCTTCTTCTCTCTCCTCCTCGTCTCTCACACCCATCTTGCCCCCATCTTCTCCCCACCAAGCTGAGAACAGCCCTACCACTCTCTGCTCCTTCTTCCCCAGGATGGGCTCCCTTCGTCTGGGTGTCTCTGCCACTCTTCTCCCAGGACTCAAGGCCTCAAGCAGGCCACAGCAGTCTCAGGCGCCTGTTGAGTCCTCTGGAGATGACAGGAGTAGTTCAAGCTCCTCCCCTCCACCTCATCACCCTGTCCCCCTTCTAACTGCGCCTTCTCCTCCTCCTCGACCTCCTCTGCAGGACATGAACCGGCTGGGAGGGGTGTCCAGGCGGGCTCGGGTGGAAGGAGGGCAGCTGGGAGGAGATGAGTGGACACGCCATGGTTCCTTTGTCAACAAGCCCACCCGCGGCTGGCTGCACTCCGACAATGTGGTCAGCACTGCTGGTGTGTCCTATACTGTACGGGTAAGTGAATGGCACACTCCATACCGACACTAGCTAAAATATATAATTACCACTCTTGTCTTTCCAGTCAGTTTCTTTACATACATCCATCCCTTGCATGATTTTAGAAACAGACACAGAAACGAGCACAAAGACACCATATCTTTCTTCCTCTGTTTTCCATGTTCCATGTGTCCAGTGGGACATACTGTAGTTCATGTAGGAAATGTCTGATAATAATGTGTTGCTTTCCTGTTTCCTGGGTAGTACATGGGTTGCGTGGAGGTGCTACAGTCAATGCGAGCGCTGGACTTCAACACCAGAACTCAGGTCACCAGGTGAGATTACACTCTGTTCTTCTACTGTTTCTCTCATTTTAGCTCCTGTTTATGCATGAGATGGTAAATGTGGTTGGCGAAGAACTGGCCACATGCTTTTGCACACACCACTCACCTCTCATGTATGATGTTTTCTACCAGCTGTCCGTCTTTCCCACTTCCGCTCTCTTTTGCTGCCTGTATCTTTCCGTTTTAGTATGTGACTGCATCCTTGTGTGTATGTATGTGTGTGCATGTGTGTGTGTGTGTGTGTGTGTATACATGTCTGTCTCAGACCCCTAAATTAGAATGTTCTGGAATCCTGGTGGTTTCCCTCTGGTTTCCGTAGTGATGTTTGTCTCTGTGGCAAGGACAAATGCCAGGGACAATAAATTCAATCACCTGCTGCCAGATCTCATTTATCCACAAAACTGTACATCCAGGAAGGTGTACTAACTTGCATGTTTTAATCTTTTAGGGAAGCTATCTCTGTGGTTTGTGAGGCAGTACCCGGAGCCAAAGGAGCCCAGCGCAGAAGAAAGGTACACACCACACACACTAACACACACCCTGACAAGGCATTATTTATTTATACAGCTTAAGTGGGTAGCAGTGGGAAGGGTTTTCTGGATAAGAGCTAGATTTAGTTTGATTGTCCACTCTGTGGTCAATTGGCTATTCAGTCACACTGTCTTTTTCACAGACAAACACACATGTACACACATATCTTGATTTAGGCTGATTGTGCTCTTTTGTGGTTACCCTGGTACTTGCAGGTAATTACCAATCGCTCTTTCATCTCTCTTTTTCCCTCCCTGTTGTCACGAGGGAGGCTGCAGACGTGGAGTAGTAGGTTGCGTGGAGCCAGTGTCAGGCTAAAGAAGCACTCCAGATTAGCCGGTAGAGCCGCCAGTCTGCCATTTTTAAAAGACTGTCTGTGTAGAGTATTCCTGTAAAACTAAAAACATCCACCCAAACAGTCTATAAAACAGGTGGCTAAATCCAGCAGCCTGCTCCCATAGCAGGGTTTGACCAAGGAATGTCTGGCAGTGCAGAACCCCAGACAAAACACAGTTAGGATGTAAACTAGAATAGATCACACTGGTCTAGTCCCACTGATTTGGTTAGACTGAGGTTAATGTGGCTGAGTCTGTGTGCTTCCTGCCCTGATGATGATGCTCTCACAATCTACTTCAAATATAAAAGAGCAGATATGGATGAAAGCCAGGAGAACAGGAGGAGGGATGGGATAAACAGGCCGACCAAATAATGCCAGTGTTATCTGCATGATGCTCTTGGCGCAGCAAACAGTATGTGAACTGTCCCGTCTCCTCCCCATTGGTCACAGTTGGCCTTGGAGACAGGATTACTTTCACAATTGCAGCTGTTCTCCCACTCCCCCACACACAGGCATTTCCACACAAACGCCTAGAGGTTCATGCACAGGCAGAGAGCTCTCAGTGGACTTTCCCTCTTTGTTAAAGTTTTAAAAATGCCCGGTTGTTTTCTGTTAGTGCACCTTGTTTGTTAGACTTGGATCATTTCTCTCTTCTTTACAGCCTTCATCTCGCTGTATGTCATCCATCCTGGGGAAGAGTAACCTGCAGTTTGCTGGCATGACAATCAGCCTCACCATCTCAACCAGCAGCCTCAACCTGCTGGCTTCTGACTGCAAACAGGTTAGACTGAAAATCAACTTATTCTTACTCTTGCATCTATCTCTCAGAAATTCTCTTAGCAGATGGGGTAATCTACTTGCCAGAAAGACTGAGTCAGAGATGCATCTTATTGTTAAAGCTCTCTGTTGTAGCCAGAGCTATGTTTGGTATCTGGAGTGCAATTTCAGAATAAAGTTTCTGCTGGTATTGTTTAACATTGAGTAAGGGTTTTAGTTTACGGAGAGCTAGGTTTTAAAAGCTTTTTTTTTTTTTTTTTTAAAGAAAGACATGCTTCCAGGTTTTATCCCTGGCAGGATGTAAACTATTTTTACGAATGAATTATGGCATTGTTTAACTGTCTTTAAAAATTTAAATCTGACTCAAGATACTGCTTATTTCAGGATGCACCAATATACAGCTAAATGTCACATGTACAGTGTATTACTCAGGCTTTACTGACTGCCATCAGCCTCCTCATAAATCAGTCAAAATTCAGCTTTGGCAGAACCCAGTGTTTATTTGTTCTGTTGTGTGAAAGTGTACCCCTCTTTGAGTCCAACTCTACACACTGCATGATTCTGAAAAGTGCTACAAAGTCAGTGAAAGGCTGACAGGAGGATGAAGGTTGGGAGTTTGAAGAGGAGGATGAAGAAGGGCTGAAGGAGCAGGTGTGGATGAGTGACTGAAGTAGATCAGTGGCATCAGCAGGACAGAGAATCACAGAACATCACAATTCACCACAATATGCTGTTCTGAAAGGGTTAGTTTGGGGTTTTGTACAGCTTTACCACCCTAAAAAGGCCCACATATAAAAATCAGTTTGCAGGTTTACCAGTCTTTTCTCACAAGGGACTAAAGCCCAGAAGTGCTCTTCAAACCAATCAGACCTGGCTGACAATAACAGCGAGTCTGCAGTCATCTCAATCAGCCGGCCAGTTCGTTTTACTGTGTCCTTTGGGTTTTAAACAATTTAAACTGACATACAAGCAGATTGCAGCAACTATAGATGAATGCAGTTCCAAATACAGCAATATAACAGCTTCAGTTCCTGGAAAATGAGGTTTGACAGACTCGCACTTAAGTGCAGGCAGGTGCACACAAATTTCATGAAATTACATGAGTGATCTGAAAAATCTGAGTTTAAATCAATATCAGGATGGCCAACAGGAAGTGACAAGTTTTCACTAATATAATGTAGAATGATGTTTTGTTTTGTTTTTTTGTAAAAGTAAAATAAGTACTGTGAAATACTTTTTATGTGCACACTTCAGTTTGCAGTTCCAAGAGCATGTTATAGTCTTTAGTATCACTTTAAACACATTTCACTGATTAAATGTATGCTCTATGAGACAGCATCATGAAAAAGAAATTATTAAAAGTTATTTGCTTTCTTTGTTTCCCAGAATTTCACATTCATTGGTGCATCCACACATTTTTTAAATTTGGAAATCAACACACTGCTTGTAAACCTTTCAGGACATTTAAGGAATGCCCAGATAAATTTAGAGCTCCACCAGTTTTGTTTGCCTCATTTACGTTGGATGCTGCACAAATCCCTCTTAACTATCATCCTCATCCCTGCATCGCCATGGGGCACAACGTGATCCTCCTCTTAGACCACTAATGAGTTAATAGCTGCTGAATGATATTTATTTCTTTGGGGAGATGATATACAGCAATGCCTACATGTTAATGCGTAGCACAAGGAAACATGCTACACAGGGCATATATGGTACCCATTCACAAATGCAGAGACCACACATTGTGCAGGGAGCATTAGCAAGTGTTGATGTTGTTATTGATTCAACATGAGCTCTTGTTGCAGACTGTTAAAAAGGTGTTCCATCCATTGTCCCTACTTAGTTTTTATCTCTGCTACAGCTGATGGCGTTCACTGGAGGAAAAAGCACTTTTCTCAGTAATGATTCCACATTTGTCTCTCCATCTACATGCTTTCATCTCACTTCCCACATACTTCATGTCACCCACGTGCTCTCTTTCTCTCCCTTCCCTCGGCCTCTTTCCTTCTGTTTCTCCACAGATAATCGCCAATCATCACATGCAGTCCATCTCCTTCGCCTCTGGAGGAGACCCAGTGAGTCACCCAGCCCTCTCCCTCTGTGCTCAAAACTCTCTCTGGCTTTTTTCCATCTTTCTTCAGCCTGCATATCCTTCCTTCCTGTCTTCTGTCATTGTCTGTTCCTATGAATACCACTTACCCCGCTGCTGCCTCGCTGGTTTGCTCTCCTTCTCTTCCAAGCTCGATCTCATTACTTCCTGTCGCCTCTCTTTCAGGCAAATCCATGTTTTCACTTCTCTTATGACTCAAAGACTTTACCTTTTGCTTTATCAATTTCTTCTTTCTATCTGTCCTAAACCTGCACTTCACTCTTTCCTTCTATTGATTTTTTCACCTTGTCTCTCCTAACCATCTTCCCTTGTCTCCCTCAGGACACGGCCGAATATGTAGCATATGTGGCCAAAGACCCAGTCAACCAGAGAGGTGAGCACAATCAGAAAAATGACACTGTCATTCATGCATCACCTTAGTAATACTCAACTTTTTACAGATTTAGTTGTTCAATACTTTTAGTACGATATAGAAATCCAAAGTTTCTCCATGTTTAACCTAATCGTGTGTACATAGTAAAATATTGGGTGAAATATGTCATGAGATTGCACTGCAAACTGCTTGTGAATACAAACAAGCTGTGTTTATTAAAATGTAAATGAATCCCATTGAAATCTTAAAATGACTGATTCATGTTTTGTTCCGCTTTGAATTGGACACGCCGCCCACTGCAGCTAGAGCTGAAACATTACAGACCCAGAGGAGCCACAGCACTGTTTGTAAAATGGTTTATTAAATTGTTCATTGGTTGAAATGAATAAAATTAAACTTAGAGTTTACAGTTTCATTTATTATGTTCTTATGATTTCTGATGTAATTTGAGGAAAAATTACATTACCTGTGAGTCTGCGTATTCATTCCATGCCTGGTGGATTATATACTGTATTTGTTTCACTGTTCAATCACATTTGTGTGTGTGCTTTTCTGCAGCATGTCATATCCTGGAGTGCTCAGAAGGCTTAGCCCAGGAAGTCATCAGCACCATTGGCCAGGCTTTTGAACTACGTTTTAAACAATACCTAAAGAATCCTCCTAAACTGGTGACACCTCATGACAGGTAAACAGGGACATGTTCACTCAGAACATCAGCGTATAGGTTCTTGAGATTCGTCACCTAACAATGTATCTATCACCACTTGTCCCCAGAATGGCTCCATTTGACGGCTCAGCATGGGAGGAAGAAGATGATGAGGCTGTTCTTCCTCCTGATGTCCCGTACTATAATCATTTCCCTGGAAAACAGCCTCCCCCTGGTGGACTGATCGACATGAGGACGCGCCCAGGAGCCACGCTGGTGAGAAAAGTACAGATAACACACCACATGCTTCAACACATCCAGACGCCACTGATGACATGTTTCTTAGGAACCTGCTGGATAGACAGTAGATGTATTTGAGTGGCCTTGAAAAACAATATACAGCTGTGATACAGCTGGGATTTGTCTGCTTAAAATGTTAATTATCAGATTCCTTTCAGAGCTCTTTTAATAGGCTGTAGTCACCCCTTGCCATCACAGAGGGCATTTCATGAGGTTTTGCTCACATGTGGCCATAACTCATCATTTGTTTACATGCCTCTGTGTTTACAGCCTTATGGACAGCCAGGTCAGAATGATATTCACAAGCAGCCTCTGCCGCCTCTACCAGGTGAGCTCTGTTCATGCCTGCCTGTTTGAATCTCTGTCTCACTCTCTGTCTTCCTGTCACTTTTAGAACAGCAAAAATTCAGGGTGTTCTCTGGTTGCAAAATATCAAGACATAGCTGTATTTATTTTGTGATTAACCCATGGTTAAACTACCATCACAACTGACTTTTTCTTTCCTCCTAGTGGCTTTCAGTAATGTTTGTACATATATTGCTTTGTGTGGAAAAAGATAGTAGTATCCTTGAATTGATCATCTCAGTTAGAGAATCCAGAGCATTTCTTTTGCCTTATAATGTCTAAGCTCTCTGATAACCAGACATACCCCCTAGCTGAGTATCCACTCACACACTTTCTGAGCTCTCTCCTGTTTGTTGTTGTGTTTTGTCCTGTCATGGCTCATTAAAATACTATTTAATGTGTCCAGCTGATAGGAAATTAGGAGATGTGCCAAAGCAGCTAATGTTTTGTCATTTGTTTTCTTAGTAGGTGCCAAAGAGGGGGGACGAGAACTCTTTGATGACCCTTCATATGTCAATGTAGATAAACCCCGTCCCCCAGTTGCAGCCAATGGAAATGCTCATAGGGATGCGTTTGACATGAGTAAGTGCCTAATCTGTTTGTTGGTATATCTGTGGTCTATTAGGAGTTGGGAACATCGTATAGCAAGATAAAATTGATAGAGTGTTAAATTTACTCAGAGACCAAACAACTATAAAAAGTTACAGCATACGGTTTATATAAATAGCAAGATTTACCTCTCTTGTCTAATTAAAGTGGCAGAATTTATTTCACATTGAATTCAAATATGCATTTGTTTTACTATGTGGAAAGAATAAGGTTCAGCAGAGTGGAGTGTACTGTACCTTCCATATGACTGACTAATTGAAGAGCAAAGCTGCCCACTGAAGGCAGCCTCGGAGGAAGATAAGAGAATTAGAGTGCCTTTGTCCATTACAGGCCTTTTTTATGTAACATAATTGTTTGACGGTAGAATGCTTTTCACATTAAAGACACAACAAGTTATCAGGGTGTAACACACAACTGCGTGGTACCTCTGGGTTAATTTGTTTCAAAGTTAGTTTTTTTTTTATAGAGAAGTAATTATTTTCACATTTTCATGTGAATTAATCATTTCTACATATTGTATAAACCTGGTTTTTAGAGGTTTAAAACACACAATGGTCCTAACATGTTTCATTTAAATTTTTTTAAAGAGCCCTTTGATGATGCCCTAGGGGTCTCTGGACATGGTGGTCTAAGTTCAGTGACGGCAGCGCCCCCTCTGGTAGAGCAGTTGCAGTGTGAGGCCTGGTTCCACGGTAGCTTAAGTCGCAGGGAAGCTGAGAGGCTGTTGAGCCGTGACGGAGACTTCCTGGTGCGGGAATCTGGGACCACACCTGGACAGTATGTTCTCACAGGACAGCAGGGGGGTCAACCCAAACACCTGCTGCTGGTCGACCCAGAAGGAGTGGTGAGTCAGGGTGGGGGGAGCAGATTAGAAGGGCAAGAGATTAAACTGGACAGGCGTCAGTGTCCTTATGTAGTGGTATCTAAAACATTTTGTGATAGTTTGAAGGTATTTAACTTCAACTCTAATCATGGTTCTGTTTCCTAGGTCCGCACGAAAGACCATCGGTTTGAAAGTGTGAGCCATCTGATCAGTTACCACATGGACAACAGACTCCCCATCGTATCAGCTGGTAGCGAAGTGTGTCTGCAACAGCCAGTAGAGCGCAGGGCCTGACACACCAATGAAATAATTCACCAAATATACACACGCCCACTAGATATCTTCATATGCTACAATACACACTTCAACACTACACTAACACCCACATACACCAATACATCAGCACACACCACATCAGTTAAAGCCAAAAAACACCAGTTTCTCTGCGAAGTCACTCACTTGCTGCTGTTGCCACATATTCCTGTATTTTCTGAAAGCTCAACTGTGACCTGCAGCCCCGTCACAACCCCACCGACCACCAGACTATCCCTCCACCATGGAGAAGCATTGCTGCACACTTTCAACAGTCTACTGTGAACCAGGGAGGAGCCCTTTGCAGCTTTCAGAGTGGAGCAGAAAATAAATGTTTTGTTTTGTTTTTTAAGAGAAAAAAATCTTCCATGCGATGACAAAAAAAATGGAACACCCCATTAACAACTTAAAATCATAAACTATAAATTATGGGAATAATAAGTGAAGATGAAGGCATAAAGGAGACATTGGATGAGAGTTCAGCGCATTAAAACGTGTGCTTTCCTTCTGGGAAATGTTTTGTCCTCCTTAGACTGTTGCTGGAGCAGAGACTTAACCAGGCTCGAACTTAAACTCTCCCTTCAAGTGTCACTGGAGCACTTCTGCAGCCAACCTGATGTTGAAATGATTCTGCCTGGTGAATATGCATCAATGTGTTTGCTTCCAATCCAATCAGGAGGGTCACCTTACCCCACACCACTCCCCTTTTGAGGACTTTTGAACTTTGATCCATGGATTGATAACCTGGTTTAGAGGAAAACCTGTATGCAAAACTGGGACTGCTATGCCAATGACTGTCATATCCGTTATTTTTTCCGTCTTTGCTTTGGGCTCATTGAAAGTTTTGAGTTCAGGAGGATCTAAACAGCTGGATCTTCGTAATTCCTCTGTAAACATACACAGAAAACCTGCACGTTTATGCCACATGCCTCTGTCTGCACCACCTGTCATGCCAAAGAACATGAACTCGGTCGCTAAATACAGAGGAAGCCATGACAATTACCAACAGTTACCTGCTTACAGCACTGGGAGCATATTTAGATGCAAATTGGCCTGTTTTAAAGGGGATGAATCTGGGTTAATGTGCCTAAAAGCATCTGCAAAAAAAGAGATCTGAAAGCAATTTGTGCAGCGATGTCACCCGCAAACATATTAAGTATATTTTGAAAAGCATAGACCAGATTATTTTGAACAATTACTTTTTTCAATGACTCCTTAGTACGCGTTCGCATTGACAATCTATGAGTTTTGTCTTTTCTGGATTATTCTGACCGAATGTTAAAGAAATTAGTAAAGGAAAACCATTGAAACAGTGACCCCTGAGAAACGTTAAGAGTCAAAGCAATGAATTTCCCTCTGCAAAAATGATGCAAATTGTGTATGTCATGATGATTCTGTATTGTGATGTTGCTTTATTTTTTAATTATGTGAGGGAATAATGTCCTTTTTTAAAAAAAAACATTTTCTCAATGAAGTCATTTAGGGGTAAGTGAACATATGGACATAAATGTTTTTGGAGCATTGCTAATGATGATGTTAAGCCAAATGTTGCTCCTCCATGTGCTGTTTTCACAAACTTTTTAAAGGGTCTGGGGAAGGAGAAGCTTGCATTACGCTGCAGTTTCCTCCTTTCCTTGCACTCCTCCTTCAGTTCATGATGTTGTTTTTATATCTTTTTAATCGTGCCTTGTTTCTTCAATGCAGTCACGTCACTTCAATGCAGTCACCTTATGTACTTAATTCAAATGTAGTTAACTACAGGAGAAACCTACACAAGCCTCTCAGTTAAACAAAGACTTGCAAAAATGACAAACTCAAACTCAAACCGTTTCAGTGATGGCAATCTCCTCTGATGCACATCCTTGCATTCAGCATATAGTCACAGATACTTGATGTCACCATTGGAGGGATATATCCTGACCATTTGTAAATAACATTGATTTTTGATCGCTCAGCATAGTGTTTGGTCTGAATTCTTGTTTTTACACTTGTGTATTTAATGACATACTCGATGAGTGACGCAGAGCCAGACACCACAGCACTGAGGAGGCTCTTAAAGCCAATTGATTTACAAAGTGTGTAAGATTGAGGCCAAACTCTTGAAGTGAGAGAAGGGATCTTTAAACCGAAACTTTAATGGTCAACTAGTGTTCAGACCCCGAAGTGGGCTCGGATATAACCTAACAGAGCGACAGCTGGGTCAGTCAGACACTCACACTCCAAACTGTTTGTCAGGGTTTGTCATTGGTCAGAGATGGTAAAAACAGCTGTACAGTGTGCTGTTACTGTGTGTGCTTGCCGTGTGTGTTTGTGTGTGTGTGTGTGTGTGTGTGTGTGTGTGTGCGTGCTCAGACCCACCTGACCCTCTGCATCATTTGTGACTTTCAAGTGTTATCATTGTTCATCACAGTTGCCTTTGTTGCATGAAAATCCTTTGGAATTTGTTGTTTGTCATTGGTGATGGTGATATTGTTGATGCTGTTGTAATTTTTCATTTGTTTTTGAAAGCCAAAGGTTACTTTTAAATAGTGTGCACAGATATTGATTTTTACTTTATATGTTCATGTTTTAATACTTTTCTGTTTTTAGGGAAACATGTCTGTTTACACCTGTATCTGAAAATAGATAGATTGCATATATAAATACATATATCATTCATCTCTCTTTGTGGGTTTTCCTTTATTTGATATAGTAATTTTGTCTGTTAACTTTAGTATATCCCTCCAGGAATAGAGTTTTCAGATCATTTTCCATCAAAGTAAATAAAATAAAAAATGTTATGAACAAAGCACACACAACTAGAAGGTATGACAAATTGCCTGTCACATACTGTCCTGAACAAAGAGTGGGATGTTGCTGGGGGATGTATTGGACCTGCTGGAACACTCCTTTTTGTGAATAGGTGTAGCCTGTGACAGTAGGGGGCTGATTCAGGGAATATTAGAGCCCATGGAGAGACAGAGTAGGGGTTTATGTACAGCAGAGGTGAGCTGGTGCAGAGCAAAGGTGAACAAGGTCTTGAATCAATCAGCACATGTTTGACAGCAGGGAAGAGTCGAGAAAATGCAGGATGTGAATGGAGTGGGTTTGAATAGGAGGTTATAAGTAGGGGAGCTGACTGTGTCAGTTACACGGAGCAGACCTCAGTGGGTTGCACATGCCCAGTCCGATTTGACAGACCTCACCTCCTTTTGCTTCTCATCGACCGCCTGTTGTCTCTACCTGGCTGCTCCTTTGCCGCTCTGGAACCATGCATCCTCAGCGTCCTCTTCCCCAGGCCATGCCTTCCTCCTCCCTGGGACAGCACCTGCGGGACATGGCCATGGGACTGGGACGAGGCAAGAACTTCCTGGGAGGAAACTTTGCCTATGGTTTCATACAGTCTATCAAGGAGTGCCTGTATTTCCTCCTCTGCTGCTGGTGCATCAAGGAGATCCTGGACTGACGGACTGAGAGAGTAGATCAAGTGGTCAAACATTGATTTTTCCTGTTTCTCTGTTGGCTCCTGTAGTGTAATTTCAACCAGCTTTTATTTCATCAGAAATGCAGTGGTTATCAGTGGAGCTGACAAAGCATTGGCAAGTATGGGCCTTGTTTATTTGACAACAAACTACTCCAATTGGATCACATAAAAACTAGAGGTAATAAGAGCACCATAGAAAGGCAGTGTAGGTAACTGGGGTATTCACACATAAACACACATTAATTTTTTTTTTTGTTTCCATTTTACAGTGTCTAGGATGTTCCTCTCCAGGGAATCTTGCACACTTCCAGATACTACATATGTCCACTGTCAAACTGAATTCAGTCCTGCTGGTCTGAAATCCTGAGGGAAATGGCCCCCAAGATCCATGTTCACTGTAGGACAAAGTGATGTGATGATAAATAAAGGATCTCATAAATAGAACTATATTACGTTTATGCCTATTTTTTTCTTTGTTTATAAAAATGTACGTGGCTTCATGCTGTCTTTTACACTGATCTAATTTATAATATCTTATGAAGCCTATTGAATAGAAATATTGGATGAATTTTTCAAGATGTCTAGACTTATTACAATATATTCTCACCAAAAGTAACCTCGAATGAGCTTCAGTTAAGGGAAGTCCATCTTAAATTTAGATAAAGACAAGACATAAGACATTTGTTCAACAAATGGGTTATCAGCTGTGTGTGTCAATCATATAGGAAGTTTTTTTTTCCGGTGAAGTGAACAAACGCTAGATTCTTATTGGTCAAGGTGGAGAAAAGGGGCGGGGTCAAAGCTAGAACTGACTTTGATTTGACGAAAACTGTGACAATCATGCAAGTTGAGGACACGCTTTGAGTCTTTAAGTTGGATGAAAGAGTGGAGAGAAGTGTCCGCTGTTTGTGACAGACTGTGGGTTCTAAAGAAAAGCCAGTGACGTATTTAGGTAAGTGTGACCTAGATTAGAAGGTGAAGTTAAGTTTTATTCTCAAGTAACGATGTGTGTTGTGTTTTGACACGCGTAGTTTGCCTCACTTTTTCCTGTTTGTTACTCGATGGACAAGTGCAACGGAAAAAAGGGGGAAATGTAGTTTTTCTGTTACGTATATTAACAATTTGATGTTCGTAATAACATTTATGTACCTCATTTCATCTTTTATAGTCTTAAAACTATCTTTTAACGCCGCCTAAGTTGTGTTTTGTGTCTGTCTAATCTCACCTGAAGACATTTCCTGTCAACACTGACTTTCATTGTTTACACTTTGTATTCCTACTTTATTTAACTCTACTTTAGTGTAGTTTTGTTCTGTGTGATGGAGCTGCATGTTTATTGCTACCCATGATGCCTTTCTGACATCGTAACGTTGTGTCCTAATGGGCTGTTCTGTACTTTATTCTCTTGACCTTTTTTGGTAATTTTTCCCTGCTGACACTGAGATAAGACTGAGCCTTTCTGTTTTAACTGTAAGATTGTAGTTTATCCCTGAAGAACACACACACATGCTCCACATTGGTAAATACATTTCTTGATAGCACATAAAAATAAATGTATTCATGTTAGATCGTGCCTGAGATGAGAGACAGGAAGTGAAGTCTCATCTGTAAATATTTACAGTTATATCACTGAGCTTCTCTGAGATACAGTTGGATATTTTCTTTTGTTTTTCTCTGGTAAAAGCCACTGGCTATCATGTGCATTTAAAGAAAATCCTTTAAATGTGTCCTTAGAAAACATGGCTGGCACTGTTGTGTTCCCCATGGCCATCTTCTGCATGCTCCCTCTTGCTCTGTCTCTAGTCAATCTCATGGTGGCTATATTTAGCTGGTATCTATTTAAGCCATTCCACTATATGCTCCACAATGCTCCTTGGGCTCTAGGCTAGATTCAGTAGACTTCTCTTGGGAGGCACTCGATTAGAAGACCTAAATTGCAGAGCAGGGAGAGAATTGAATTTGGGGAGTGAAGTGTGTCATTAGCCAGACAATGTGGTGGTAAAGTAGGGAGGTAGTTTTTTCTCTATTCACTGAAGAAAAGCAGACTGCACATTATAAATAATCATCTCAGTTATGTCACCCTCCCAGTCCTTGGAAGGAAAGGCTTTTATAGAACTGTAACAGCTGATATTCATATCTGAGCAAGTGGAGCCGTGAAAGTGAAATGTCAGTCTTTCAGCCTGAATAGTCTAAGTCTGAAAGGGTTTTTGGGTTATTAGTAGAGAACATGTGTCACAAAATGTTGTTTCTACTGTAAAATCTGTAGTTTTTAATTAATGCTAGTACTTTTTTGGAGGTGTTTTGTTTTGCAGCTGATCCATTCTGCAGCCTGTATCTCTAGAATAGTGCTGGCCTTAGTTACCCACGTTTCTGCCAAAACATTTCCCAGCTAGTCAAAAGCCAGGGTGAGCAAAAGACCCACGACACACACAAACTGCTAATGAAGAACAGAATGAATTGGACTTCCTGCACACACAAACACACAGGGTAATGTTTTAGCAGCACGGTACAGTAGTTCCTTTATTGGTATAATGGGTGAGGCTGAAGAGTAAAGGCATGTATTCAAATCCTGTGCATGTGTACACAGAGGATGTAAATTTCTCCAGTGTCAGCGCACACACACACACCACCCGGTTAAGTGTACATAGTGTCAGACACATAAGAAATACACCTGTACTTATTTAAGAATAGTAGCTGTTACTATGTTAGCGTCATTGTTGTAGCGACAAATGTGTTTTCCTACTTTGTAGTTAAGATCTAGGTTTTCCTTTTTAGGGAATTACAAAAGAGTGGAAAAGGTGTGAATAGATTTTTTTAGTTTTCATTTGACTTAATTTTGTTTTCATACAAGTTGTTTATATTCCAGCATTTTCCTACTTCCATCAACCACCCATATTAGTTAATTAATTTATTGTTTATTTAACACAGACAGTGCACAGCATGTGTAACACACCAGAAAGAGTTAAAAACTGATTTCCATCTGTAGTCCCTGGACAGGAGTCAAGTGATAAAGAAGTTATTGTAACATCACAACAGAAAATGAAAACCTTACATGTTCAGATAAATGTATCACCATAAAATACATACAAAACATCATATTATAAGAGAACAATAACTGTTCCAGCACCAGTAACATGAAGCAATACCAACATTTTATGGTTGTTGGCCACCTTAACCTACAGTCACAGAAAAAAATTATCAGACAACCCTTGTTTTCTTCAATTTCTTGTTTATTTTAATGCCTTGTACAACTAAAGGTACATTTGTTTGGACAAGTATAATGATGACAACAAAAATAGCTCATAAGAGTTTAATTTCAGAGCTGATGTCTATCCATTTTCCATGTTTTCTCGATAATAACCAAAATCACTTCAGTTCTTACATCAATATCTATGGCATTGTACTGACAAAAACAGTGCTTTTTGGAATTTCATGTTGTCTTTTCTGTTTGTTTAGTCACGATACACGAATACAGGAATGTATACAGGAGTATTTGATTGCATAACCATTGTTTTTGATGACTTTTGATGGTCTAATAATTTTTCCTGCGACTATACATGGCATCTATTCATGCTATGTTCTTGTCTTGCAGGAGACAGGCAAAGCCTCTAGGGGGCCATGTCTGGAGGCAGCGGTACCAACAACAGCTGGACCATTCTCACACCTGAGGTAGCACCGCTGCATTAAGAACAACACAATTTGTGGAGTAGTTTTGCGTGACCTCAATGAAAAGGCATTATTTTTAAAAAAGAAAACTCCATGTCCTCATTTAGTTTCTTTTGGGTCACCTGAATATGAAATGGGTTTCCGTAATAAGCCTGTCTTTGTTTGGTCTTTTGTCATATTTTAACTAGCAATCAGAGAGACAAACGACCTCAGAAAGTAAAAAAAAACAAACACACACACACACACACACACACACATACACACTCCGTCTCTGATGATTCAATGAAACACTGACAGTAGCTGCTCCGGACATTTAAAATGGTCATAAACAAACAAATGATGAATGAGTCATTGTCATTAATGTGAATAAACCTGCATGGGTCCACCTACACTGCTTGTGAGTTTGCATTCATTCATTGTGTTTTTTGTTTTTTCTAACAGGAGACAGTCGCTGAAACCCTGAGGCCTCTGGCAGAGGGAACAGAGCACCATGAAGGAAGCCATACATCTGCAGCAGGTGTTTTACACTGCACATTTTAGAAGCAATAGATTATTCATAGCCCACGAAGCACATTTTTTAGGTTACAACCCTCTTTTCTAAATTACTTTAGCCTTGTTCTTTGCTTGTTTTCAAACTTATCAAGTAAATCTGGAAATTAAACAATATTCATATTCAGTGCAAATTATTGTGGTCCATTTAAACAGATCAGAATTGAAGTATTTAATTTTTCTCTAATAGCTCACCAGTTTTCATGTGTGTGTGTGTGTGTTTGCGTTTGCAGAGGGTGCTGTGCCTTCAGAGGGGCTCCCTGCTGAGGACCACCTGGTAAGAAAGCAATTTCAATCGTGTTCTATCATGTAATGGAATTATTTGTTTCACAGCTTGGCTGAATTTGTAGTTGGTTCTGATTGGCCAATGAAGATATTCTGCTGTCTCATTTTCTAAATATAGGATAATTTGGGTGAAGACTAATTTCTGAAATGCCAGAGGATGAAGATTTAAACCACTTATACCATAGCCAAATGCTACTTGATCATGATTTTCTAGAGGGTGTACTTTTTGTTTTATTTTTTTGTTTTCAGGCATCCACACAGTTCTGGTGCATTCACTGTCTCCCTCTAACTTAGGACTTATACTTAACAGATTAATCATTTTAGCTGTTATCAAACTATGAATTATTGACCTGTTCAGTATTTTCCAGTGCTAATATTTGGTTCTACTTGTATTAAAATAACTTTAAAACACAAGTGAATGTCCAACTAAAACTATATACAACCATACCTAGTTTTGAGCAAATTCCAGATTTCGTATTTACATTGACCACAAAAATCTGATTACTCATATCCTGTACACATAAAAACTCAGTGTTTATTGTGTGCTATTTACAACACAAGGTATAAATTGAATGCAAAATGTCTGTAACTGTTACCCTTAAGTTAGTGGTTATACAAAATGAGTCCAGGTTTCTTATAGCAGGCTTAGTTCTATTAAAGGCCAAAATCCCATTGTATTTGTCTCATCTATCTTACTGCCAATAAAAATCAGAGTGACAGGAAATATAAATCTGTCTTTCACTTTAACCTCTGTCAAGGTGTGACTAAAGGATGCTTTTTACATCGGTGGCCTTGTTTGTGTTCTGTCATTTGGTTGCACAGGTTACCAGCAGTGGTCAGAAACAGGGATAAGGTATCACATACTGTACTTTGCAAAAGTAGGACACCTTTGTCTCTGTTTGTGCAGAGATGTAATGGGCCTACATTTATTACATACATTTACATGGACATACTTTTATTTCTCAGTCTCTTTATTACGAAAAATAAAATACTGCAAGGGCACAGTGCTAAGACACACACACACACACACACACACACAAACCAACATTTGAACTAAACAACAACAAAAGTCTGTAATTAGTGTGACCTTTATTTGTATTTAGTACATCTTCAAGTGTCTTAGGTCGACTGTCGCACACCAAGCGTCCATGGAGTTCTTCTTCAGACTTTTTTCATTCTTTTCTCCATCCAGCCAATCCCACAGAGCTCCTATAATGCTGTTATTTTTACTTCTGTTGACATATTTCTTGTATATTCTGCTTGTGCATACTTTATATGGATACAGAGACTGGAAAAGCACAGCACCAAACCCCAGGGTGGCCTAAGGCTTTTGCACAGTACTGTAAAAGTAACAGTATGCTGAGTTCTGTCAAAGATCTCCAGCTTGAATAATTAAGCATCTCAAATCTTGGTTTAGTGTTTATCCAGGGTTCTCAAATCAGAATATGATGTTGACTTGCACAAACACAAAACCATCATACTTGGAATTTTGCTTATCTGATTCTTAAATCCAGGTATTGGAAGAAAAAACAATCGAGCCAAGTGGAGACAAAGACGTCCACAAAGACGCGGCCGCCTCCATCCCTGACATCCCTATTCCCACTTCACTGGAAGTCATGAGCAGCTTTGTCCCAGACAGCGGAAGCCGATCAGACGACCTACCTGAAGCCACAGCACAGACCAGCGCTGATCCTGACTCATTCTCTGATTCCTACACCCACATAAGCCCCTCTCCTGATGAGAGCCCAGCATCACCACTGAGCACCGAGACTCTGGGGGGGCTGGAGTCAATACAAGAAGAGGAGAGGCTCACACAGGAAGGAATGCAGCATCCAATGGATGGGGAGGAGTTGCAACAGGAAGGGGGCGGGTCAGAGCTGTCTCATGGGATGACTGACTTAGGGAAAGAGGCAGGTATGTAAACAAGACTTGGTGGAATTTGAGATATCTTGGTTAATGTGTATTTATCTCCTTTGACACTAAGCATTAAAATGTTGTGTGCGAAATATTGTTTATTAGAAGTGGCAGTCCTTCTTTTAGGAGTTTATTCTTCCGTTGCACAGGCATTATGATATATCATATACCTTAGAATGACTTTATCATGATACCAATATCTTATCATTATTAGTATTCTGTGATTCCCACCCCTAATGTAAATATATTGGTTACTGGACCTTAAAGCTGCAGTGGTTTGTGGTTTTTGTGGCTTCACTTATCCAAAATTTCATAATGACCTTTTAGGTCATTGCAATTAAAGTGGTCTGAGGTTAAACGAGAAGTCTACACACTTTTGGGTTTTTAGACTGTAGAAAATGTACTCCATGATGCAAACTTTTAATAATCACAGACATTTTCCAGCAGGTGGAGGGGGAGGGGTTAAATACACAGCTGAGAGTTAGAATTAGTGAATGCTGATAAGATTCAGTCAGACATGACTCAATGCGGAAGCTCTGCAAAGTGTCTTTTTGTTTTCCAGTGGCATGAAACAATTATTTAATATGTATATAAAGTCTCTTGATTTGAACCAAGAAGAAAGATACGTTTGAATGGAAGTGTGTTATGTATTCCACTCCTGCAGCTTAAATCATATCCAGAGTAGCAGCCTAGTGTTTTCCCCACTTGACATATTCCATCCATGGCAATGATAAATACATGGTTTTCTTGTGTCTTGTCTGTATTTTTTGGGGGGAACTAAGCAGTACTCTATGTACTATTTGTGTTTGAAGTTTACTGCGTGGACCAGCTGGTAATGGACAGTATCTGGGCCAGGAGGTTGTCTGGAGAGTCTGTGGTTGGTATAAAGAGGGGAGCATGATGTGACAGAAAACCTTTGCTTGCATGACACCCTGCTGAAGTAAATTGGCTTCAGAGGGACTGGGACCTCTATAAAGTTTTTTGCAGTGTGGGGTTTTTGGTCTGCAGCTCTTTGTCATGCTACAGCATTAAAAATGACTCTTCTTTTTGCTCTGTTGTGCATTTCTTTCATCCAGCCTTTGTTTAACAACTATAGTTCAGCATAAGTGAGTTTGTTAAAGTGTCATAAGGACTTTGCTGTATTTTCACAGTAAAAGGAGACGTAGGTAAACTTATAGTGCTAGTTTAAGATACTTGAAGCACAAGAGTCAAGCATTTGCAAACTTTACATGATTTGTTTAATACTTATCACTGCAGTGTTGTGAAAATGAACGACCATGCAATGCACAGCAGAGTCAATAAAGTGAGTCTTGTCTCCCATGAGGAGTTTTGTCTCATACCGCAGCTGGTTCCAGCATCATACGTAGCTGCTGTGTATATTACTGCTATATAATATCAGTTGTGTTTGTGCAAGAGCGAATGTTTGCTCAATAAAGGGCAAAGCTTTCTTTCAAATTTATAAATGGGTCATAAAGTAAAACATACTAATGGATAACTGCAGAATAAATGATCTGTTGTTTTCACCGTTTATGCCATGGGGCGTACACATAAAATAGATTAAAGCTGTAAATTGCAAAGCACTGTACCTGTTAAAATGTACTTTTACAGCTTTTCATACTGTTCCTCTGTGCCTCTCCAGACTCCCTTGTGGATTCAGAGGCGGGGGAGGAGAGGCTTGAGAAGAAGGGAGAGGAGGGACAGGAGGAGGTGAGGAGGCGAAGGCCTCTCCTCGCAGCTCTGGAGCGGATCGGAAGGACAGAAGAGGAAGAGGACGAAGAGGAAGAATTTCAAGTGCCACAGAGGGAAGAGGACAGCGGGTTATCACTGAACAAATGCATCCTGGGTGCTGTTATTCTGTTAGGCCTTGGCACCATTTTTTTCTCAGGTAAATATAATTATTTGAGCTGTGTGGAAAAGGAACACCTGCTTTATTTGGACTGTTGTTTTGTTTGTCACAGTATATTTACTTAAATTTTATGACTGCTAAAGTGAGGTTAGATCGAGGGAGGGATGAATTATTAGTAGTGTTCTACATAAAGGGTGTTCTGAGACTGAAGTGTATTATACCTGCAGGTGTCTTCATGGACCTGGATGAGGGTAGGTTTGTGTTTCTACACGTTTTAGTCTGTATGTCACTACTTTCTTGCCCACAGCATGTTTTCTGTTTGTGAATGTGCATGCAGAAAACACTGACTTGCATATGACACTTGTGGTTTAAAAGCCCTGCCTGCTTTTATGTGAGAGTGATTTATACACTTGTCGTGGAACTCTGCACTTGTAAAATGAAAACCATGTACCACATAATCGCAATGTCACAAACCAACCCATTTCCAGGAAAGCTGGGACAGTTTCTTTAATGAAATATAAACCAAAGTTTGTGATTTCTTGATATGTAAAAGTCAATACTAAAGCCTGCAGCATGCACACGAAAGTTGAGACTAATTAAGACTGTTACATACATGTAACAGTGTTCAGCAACAGATTGTACAATTAGCAGGATAACTGGTAACAGATGAAGAGATCATGGTTCAGTATAAATGGAGCAACGACCAAGCACTTAGTGTTTCCAAAGGATGAGACGTGGCCGAAATGTCAGTCAGATCAGAAGGACTATTGGTTAATGCAAAATTGAGGTCTTTCACCACAAGACAAGGAGTCCAGGGACATGTCATCTGTATAAAGGCCAAGCGTGGAAACCACTGTTGACTGTGCACCTAGTGAGCTGGTCAGTAAAATATAGACTAATAACTTTTTTTTTCTAACATAAAGACTGAAGCGAATTAATATATCAGGTTTTTATGGCATTGTAGAAAATGTCTTTTTTTTCCTGGAAATCTGGTTTGTTTATCATTTGTGTATACAAAACCAATATGTCTTTTCTATTATTCAGGTCCACCTGATTCACTTTCAGGTCACATAAGTGTACGGTCTTATCACAAACAAGGTGAAACTTAATCTAACTTGGAGACACAGGGTTTTTGTCTTTGGTTTGTAAACTGCCATCAGTTTTTAATGGAAAATAAACAGTGTAAATACCCTAAATTCACCCAGCTGAATAATTCACATTGTGTTCTCAAATCCTTCCTTGTTGTATGGTTCTGTTGTTTTGCAGTCAATGCTGTTGCTTTTATTGTTTTGTTTTGGGGTTTTTTGTCTGAGTATAATGCATCAAATTAAGCTTTGCATAATAATTTTCAGAAAGTGACTATGGTGCAAGAGGGCTGAAGGATTCAGAGGCACCAGGAAAACAGGTCAGCCTGATTTTTCTGTCTAATCTACTCTTCATAGATTAGTCTTTTTTTTGCCACAGTACAATACATTGCACCACATAAATATTTAGCATGGTAGGTTCTGTAGGAGTTCACCACCAGCACACACAGCAGTACTGTCTTCATTCTCTGCTTCTCTGGGTTTTATTCTTTTCCTTCTCATCAGCGCCCACACTTTTTCAATTGTCTGAAAACAATAATTCTGAGAACTCATTTGAACTGCTGCCATTTTGTTCTTCGCTATGTGCAACTTTTGACAGGACTGGCTTAATCCAGACGTTCCTCCGCCTGCAGCAGATGCTGACAGTACAGAGCTTCTAAACAAGTTAGCCGAAGGGAACCAGCACATCACTGAGCTACAAGCCCAGCTTCAGGTGTGACTCCATTCTGTCTCTCACCTTATCTCTCCTCCGTGTGTGTGCGCTTTATACATATACATGTGAATATGTGCACAAGGGTGTCACTAAGTGTGCAATATTCTCACAGGACCTTTTTCCTGCTTTTTTTTTTAACAGGCACAAAAAGAAGAGCTAAAAGTAGCCAAGGGACAGGCAGCAGAGGGAGCAAAGGAGCGACTGCAGTGGGAGGAGGTGGAGAAGGAAAACAGTAGGTTGAAGAAAATGATGGCATCTCTCCCTGTCCTTCAGAAAGAGAACGAGAGGATGAAGAGAGAGCTGGAGTCTGTCCCGGCCCTACAAAAAGAACTAGAAAGACTGACATCCACTGTGACTGAATTAAAACTCTCCTCAGGTACAAAGGGAGAGGTAGAGAGGGGATGTAGAGGAGATTTATTAAGAAGATTTAGAATGAAGATGGTTATTAGGGTTTTAGTGGAAGTGCAGTATTGCTTTTTCATCTATTCGGTAATTTGAATTTATTGCTTCTCTCTTCCACTCTTTGCAGTTGTGGTAACTACTTGTTTTTCTTTCAGCAGCTGAAGTGCCTGTAAAGGCTGCTCCATCCCCCTCTAGTGGCCAGACAGGACATAGCAGGCACAGCACAGTTGACCCTACAGAAAAGCAGGCCAGAAAACCATGGAATGAGCAAAAGGAGGGGAAGAAGAAGGATTGGAAGAAGGATAAATATGACACGGGTGAGAAGAAAGAGTGGCGAGAGGGAGACAAATCTGAATGGAAAGGAGAGACAAAGACACGCAAAGATGGAGGTAAAGCAGAGGGCAAAGAGAAGGAATGGAAAAAGGGAAAAACTGAGCAAGGAAGATTTGAGAAGGAGAAGGAAGGTAAGCATAAGAAGTACAGTGAAGAGCCAAAACAATGGAAAGGAAAGGAAAAAGAATGGAAGAAAGATAAGGCTAGCAGAGGTGATGAAGGAAAGCCTTGGAAGGACAGGGAAGGAAAGAATGAGAGGATGGAGAAGAGTGAAAAAGAGTGGAGAAAGTCAAAGCATGACAAATTAAATGAGGGTAAGGAATGGAGGGATAAAGAGCAGAGGAAAGAGTGGAAATCAGGAAAGGACCATGGAGAGCGGCAGAAGAGCAAAGACGAGTGGAGGGGAGAGAAAGAGTGGAGGAAAGCAAAGGATGGTTTCAAGGACAGTGGCAAAGAGAAACATGAGAAGAAAGATCAGAAGGAGAAAGGAGAGAAAAAAGAATGGAAGAAAGATGGTGACTGGAAGAGTAAAAATGGCAAAGATAACGGCAAAGAATGGAAAGCACAGGGTGAAAGGAAACATGACAGCAAAAACCATGACAAGGAATGGAAGGAAAAGGATGAGAGGAGGCAGTGGAGCAGCGAGAGTAAAACTGGGAAAGATGAGAAGGAATGGAAAAGGAAAGATGAGAGGAAACAGAGAGGAAACGACAAGCGGCTCGGTGAGGAAGTGTGGAAAGAGAAAAAGCACAATGCAGAATGGAAAAAAGACAAATCAAGCTTCCGGAAACAAACAGAGGAGCTCCGAAACAGTGAGGATCAGGACCATCAGGACCACGAAGAAGAGCATCTGTGGGGGGAGAGGAAAGCCCCTCACAGCCACCGTCGACCCTCCCCAGACCAGCCCGAGTACTGGGTCCATAAGAGGGACCGCCTCCAGCACAGCACCAGACCCCAGCAGACCTGCACCTCCACAGAGGCCTGCGCCCAGGCTGACGGGGTCCGACCGGTCCACTTAACTGAGTTCCAGACCACCCTCCAAACCTACCTCTCCAAAGCAGAGGAGGCAGGGGTCGACGCCTCCACTACAGACGAGCTCAGAAAGCTGGCCGCAGAGTTTTTCAAAGATGGACTCTTTGTTCACGACCAGATGAGCTTTCAAGATTATGTTGAAGATTTAGGAGACATTCTGGAAGACATGGTGGAGGATGATGAGAATGAGGAAGAAGAAGAAGAAGATAGCGCTATTGAGGATGAAATGGAAGGCTTTGAATTAGAGGTGCTGCAGAAGTTTTCAGTGCCAGGAGCTGGAGAGGAAGAGAAAATCAAAGGGGAGTGGAGGAAGGAAAGTGTACGAGGACGGGGCTGAACTGAAGGCATTGATAGATCTGTCACAAGAGGCTCAGCTGAGTCATGACGGATGAGAGCTTATTCGAAGGGAACACCTTATATCGGACCACAAATGCTTACAAACCCACATTCATCATCCTGCCATCCTTCGAACAGGATGGCCGATCTGATTTTACCTCTTCCTGCTGCCCCAGTGATTTAACTTCTCATTTAATTTGACAGTCTCTCATGTTTTCGTATTGCATCTGTACACGAGGGCATATTTCTTACACTGTTATAGAGACATCGTAAGCATTTACGTTCGGCTCTGCTTCTTGGAAAGACTTAAATGATATAATAGTGAGACTCTGGAGACGTTGGTGAAGCTTAAAGTACTTTATGTGCTCTTTCACTTCTGCCTATTCCACAGAAAACCTCAAACATCACATGTGGCTTTTTTTTGTTTGGCTAAACACCTGCAGCTAATGTTGAACATCCACTGGTGTGAAAGTCATTTCTTCTCCCATTTCTCCTTTTACACTCAGATGATTAAACCTGCCAGAGTTGGATGTTCCTCTGCTTTGCACTCACCCTCCAGACTAGATACTGTCCAGTCTTATGCACATCCCTGTTAATCTGCAAACACCTCCGTGCACTGATGACTGTTTAGGCCTGTACATATTTCATCTTAATGTGGTATTTGCTTTCATCTGGCTGTTAATGTCAGAATATCTTGAAATCAACAACCAGTTTTTATAAAGCGTGCTGAAAAACGTTTGACTGGGTCAGTATGTGTTGATTTTTCTTCTGAATGTTTGTACATATTACATAAACTCATTGGTTAAAGAACAATGCTAATATGCGGAAATCTATTTAACTTATTTTATAGGCGTTGAAATTGCATAATATAGATTTAAAAAAAAAAAAAAAAATTGGTGGGCAAATCAAATATTGACATGTTGAGCATGTTATGTTTCTTTTTGGGTACAGAATGTTTGTTGTGCACTAAAATGTCCTTAATCATTTAATTTTGAATGTTTTGTTTGATTAGATGAGTCACTACACTGTCGACATATACTGCTTTAAAAAGTGCATGTTTTGTAAGTTGTTTGTTAAAGTTAAATAATGGTATTTCTTCAGGGCCTACAGCCAAATAGAGATTGAATTTCAGAAAGTGTCTGTACAGAACCACATACTGTGCATGCGTTAGGCAACACAGACACTTATTTGTTTGTTAGAATGTTCCTAAGAGCGCTGTACTTAATAAATCTGGTCAACTTCTTGATGAAAAACCTTGTATTTTGTCCTCTTTTCACTCATTGGCATCTGTGTTTTTATGCAATAATAGGCTATACCAAAACCACGACTTACATCTTTTAAGCCAACACAGGAGTTACATCCATAGATACAGATGAATTTTATTCATCTTCAGAAATTCACTTTTTTCATCTGCTCAAGAAAAACAAAACTAATGAAAAACAGATTTAACAAGTGGTGCCAGGCACAACAAACCCCGCCCCTTTCACATATTTTACTCATTTTAAGTAAATGGTAAGATTTTTTTTTTTTAAATCATAAAAAATTTGAACTATCTTCTACTGTTCCCAAACTACATCTATTCTGGGTCACTGACAATCTATAAACCCAATTTAGTATGAATTGAACTAATATTTTGCTGCTGAAGTGTTGACAAACAAGTGGAGCCAGGTAAAACAAACCCCGCCCCCTGCATGTATTGTAGCTTATTTTGGCTTCAGTCCAGCTGATGTCATCATATCAGCTACCTCTAAATATGTGCCAAGTTTTAAGTAAGTTGAAACAAAACTGATGTTTTTGTAGACATTAGAAATTTCACCCATTATAAGTAAATGGGAAAACAAAGATTTAAAAAATTTATTTATTTTTTTACTTTGATCTACTTTTGTCAAAATGTAATTAGATCTATTATGGGTCACTTGCAATCTATAAACGCAATTTAGTATGAATTCAACCAATAGTTTTGCTGCTAGAGTGTTAATCAAACAAGTGGTGCCAGGAACAACAAACCCCACCCCTCACAAATGTTTTACCTGATTTTACCCTATCTCTTATCATTGCGAAAAACACATTTTTGGTGACTTTGACCTTTGACCTACATTCTTCAAAATTGAATGTCATCTATTCTGGACCACCTCGTACCTTTCCTGAAAATTTCACAGAAAATGGTCCAGTAGTTTTTGGGTAAAGTTGCTGACAAACAAACCAAAAACCATACCATCACCTCCACTGAGGTGTTTTAAGTCAGTTTTAAACACTGTACTTTTTTGGTTTGTTAGAACAGGTTGAAGATGATGCTGTGGATTTTTCAGTCCATTTATTACATATTATTGAACTGACAGAATGACTCCATGGTTTATCTGTTCACTGACATCAACAATCTGCTGTTGAACTTTTATTTACGCATCACAGTGAATGAAGAAGCAACAGCCTGAAGGTAGACAAGAGGAGATGAGTTCCACTGATGACTGCATGTCTTTCCATCCATGTGTGTCTGCTGTCAATCATAATGTGTGATTCAGACTGAAAACATTACAGTTGAAGGTTTTCTGTGTGCGTCAGTTAAGAGGATCTCAGATAAATACAAGTGCTTGTGTGGGACAAAGTGGTTCAAAGCCGTTCATGAAGTCAGGCGTGGTACAGTATTACCACATACAAACAAAGCACACCTAAAAATGATCCTGCTGCTCTTGAAAAGAAAAGTTTGCAGTTCCCAGCATCTCTGAAGCTCCAGGATCAGCCTATTAAAGTCTGAAAGAACATTCTGTAAATCGGTCAGTGACGTTTGTATATGATGATATGATTTTAAAGACCTTTGAGTTTTCCCACACACTCTTTTTCCCCCTTAAGGCTGCACGTCGGATGAACGGGTACAACGAGGTAATTGAGAGATTCTGATGTATGAATTGTGTTTTGAAACATGAACCAACAAATCCTCAGACGCAAATACACCAACAGCTGAACATTAATCATGAAACAACTGGTAGCTTTGCCCTGTGGAGATCTGTGGAAGTTGAGTTTAGTTTCTCAGTGATGGCAGGAGGAGGAGAAGTTTAGTCTGCAGTTTCAGGTGTATGGGGATATAGATATGTGTGTTTGTGTGTGTGTCATACAGCTGAGATGGGAAAACTATTGGTGTGCAGGGATATTTGGATGATGAAGCCATTGTGCTTGTTAGGGCTAACTGCCTCCCTAATATGCCAATTGTGCACATCCTGTCAGAGCTTTGGTTTAAATAATATGATTTTTCTGAGGTGAAACCCAAGTGCCTCGTTCTCAAAAGTTTTGCAACGCAGACTGCATCATTAGACCTGATTTACTGCTTTGTTTTTGCCCCCTACAGCACTTTGCCCATATTTTCATACTCACTCCTGACATAAGGAAAAATGTGAAGCTATTGTCCATGTGTGGGTATGAGCCAAACCAAACGATAAGCTGGGTGAGTCCACGATGTCAGATATTTACCCCTTTTATGCGATGGATCATTAGAAGGCTTAGATTCTCCATGTTATTTGGATATTTTTATGGAAATCATGTGTACTAAAGAGAAATTCATCATAAAGTCATCGTGTGTTGAGGATTATTCATGTTCCTTTAGTCCAGTGAGAGGCGATTATGATTTGATTAGTTTTATTTAAAGCATATGAAATCATCAGATAATAAAGAACCATACAACAAAGTCAAACTAAATTTTCAGCCCTGGAATAGAAGTGGGAAGATGTATGATTTATAGACTCACACCCCCTTTTTTACAAACTAATAATTACGTTAATTTGGCTTCTTTTGCTTTGTTTACACACTTTTTTTTACAATAACACAATACATCCATACAAACCATTCACCACACATTTTTAAGACACCTCACATGCAATCATATTTGCATAATCAAGCTTTTTAAATATAAACTATAATATTTAGATGTACTTTAAATATTTACTACAATTACAATCATTGATAAATGTGGTAATATCTCCTAATCATGATAGTCTGTATTAATTAATTAGTTAATTACAAATAGGCAATACACAATAATATCTTCTTTGATGCATTCTTCTTTATTTTAACTAGAGATTCACTTATTCAATGTTCTATATTTTGTTATTATACTGGATTTATACATCCTTTTAAATGTACAAACTGAAGAAGAAGCAAAGAAATGTGTATTTGACACTAATATCAGAAAATGCTAAACTGTGTGAAAAGTCTGAAATCAAAATATTTTTTTAATGCTGCTCATCTGATGTTTTCTTACATTTGAACATACTCTACTACAGCGGTTCTCAAATCCAGTCCTCGTGGCCTGGTTTCCTGCATGTTTTAGATGTTTCCCTCTTCCATTACACCTGGAAGCCATTCCATCAGTATCAGGCTTCTGCAGAGCTGATGATGAGCTGATCATTAATTGAACCAGTTGTGATGGAAGACGGACTCGTCTAAAACATGCACGAGGACCGGATTTGAGAACCACTGCTGTAATGCTAGTGGTCACTCACTTTATGGAGTTAAAATGCAAAAAAAAAAAAAACAGCTTAAACCAATGATGCACTGTTGGTGACCCGTGTAGACTTGACTGGCTTTTCCTCAGATGAATTCCATACTGTCGAATGTAACAGCAGCTTCTTCTGCGATAACTTTACACACACACACACACACACACGCACACACACACACACACACACACACACACACACACACACACACACACACACACA